>PITA01002968.1:0-148545 GCA_004023965.1 Spilogale gracilis
AAATTTTAGTAACAATAAAAAAAAAAAAAAGAAAGAAAATTGATTGCTTTTCTCTCCTTCAGCTACTTCTTTCCATGATCAAAAAGTAGAAATTCTGGGGCACTTGGGTGGCTCAGCCGGTTAAGCATCTGCTTTCAGCATAGCTCATGATCTCAGGGTCCTGGAATCAAACTGGGCATCAGGCTCCCTGCTCAGCAGGGGGTCTACTCCTCCCTCTCCCTCTGCCCTCCACTCCTCTGCCTGCTCTCTTTCACACACACAAATAAGTAACAATAAGAGTAAATCTTAAAAAAATGTAGAAATCCTTCACACCACCCAAATGAAGTTCTTGGAGTCTCAATTACTCCACACTCAGCTTTCACGAGTAAGAAAAGATATTTTAAAGTTGCTTTCCCATATGGCTCTTTTGCATGGTGATCCTCTCTTCTGAATAAATGTGCATTTTCTCAGATTGTAGGAGCTGCAGGTAGACCTGAACTCTCTGTCTTGAGAAGAAGCAATGTTGGCCTTATTCCTTAAACCACCAAGCAGAAAAGTAGAGTGGGTCTACAAAAAAGAGGCTTGAAAAATGGGATTCTAGACTTTACACTCACTAGACTAGTTAAAGGGTGATTAGTCTAGCTCAGGGGGTGGAAGTGCCTATTGAGGGTGGGCCCAAAACCTTAATCAGAGGATTGTGCTGAGTTTACTTTCTGTATGCAAAATCCTGGGCCCTGGGTTGGGGGTGAACGGAGGGTAAGGAGGGATGATTCCCTCACATGGGATCCTGGACCAAACAGGGCAGATGATCTCATTTCCAGACTGGGAAACTGAGGTGATGGTGAAAAAAATCAACAAGCCTAAAGAGGTAGAAAGAATATTTTGAATCATAAAAAAGAATTTTTGAGACTGTGGAGTCTAAGGTTTCTAATATTCATCTCAATTAGGACTGTTAGATAAAATACGTGACATTCCATAAAATCTGATTTTGAGATGAACATATATTTGATGAATATATTTAGATAAGCATTTCCCAAATATTGAATAGGAAATGCTTATAAGAAAAAAAAAACATTGTTTACATGAAATTCAACTTTAACTGGGTGGTGTATATTTTTATTTGCCACATCTGGCAACGCCAATTTCGGGGGAAGTACGCAAATGTAGTAGACGTCGTGTAGACATCGTGGATGTGAGCTCTCAAGAATGGGTCAGTGTCAAATAATTGCCTTTTCTATAAATTGGAGTGTTAAAGGGATAGAATCAGATGGAACTAAATGAGGATAATATACCTTAAGGCATATTAACATTTAAAGCTTTGGCCATTGTACAGGTAATCTAGAAAAGAGATGCATCAACAGACAGACATGAGCTGGGTTTTCTGTGTTTGTCTGAATTCTCAAAAACAATTCCTGGGACAAAGAGCTGAGACAAGTGATTTATTTGGAAGGTGAGCCTAGAAACATCTGTAGGAGAGAAGTGATAGCAGGTAGAGGAGAAAGCCGTTGCAGGTGCTAATGAGCTGGGGGCTCTGTGTGGACTGCAGTCAGTCCTATTGGAACTGGGAGGCAGCATGAAAGATGCCTGGAACCCAAGAGTCCATGGATAAATGAGTGTATGAGGAAGATGTGCTCACACATGTGTACACACACATACACACATGTACACACACAGGGATATTATTCAGCCATGAAAAGGAATGAAATTTTTGTTTCCTGACTTGTTAATATTAGCTATTCTGACTGGTGGTATCTCACTGTGGTTTCGATTTGTATCTCCCTGATGCTGAGGGATGTTGAGCACTTTTTCATGTGTCTGTTGGCCATTTGGATGTTTTCTTTGCAGAAATGTCTGTTCATGTCTTCTGTCCATTTCTCAATTGAATTATTTGTTCTTTGGGTGTTGAATTTGATAAGTGCTTTATAGATTTTAAATACTAGCCCTTTATCTGATACGTCATTTGCAAATATGTTTCCCATCCTGTTGGTTGTCTTTTGGTTTTGTTGACTGTTTCTTTTGTTGTGCAAAAGCTTTTGATCTTGATGAAGTCCCGGGAGTTCATTTTTGCCCTTGTTTCCCTCGTCTTTGGAGACATGTCTAGTAAGAAGTTGCAGTGGCCAAGATCAAAGAAGTTGCTGCCTGTGTTCTATTTAAGGATTTTGATGGGTTCCTATTCCCATTGAGGTCTTTCACTCATTTTGAGTCTATTTTTTGGTGTAAAGAAATGGTCCAGCTTCATTCTTCTGCATTGGCTGTCCAATTTTCCCAATACCATTTGTTGAAAAGACTGTCTGTTTTTCATTGGATATTCTTTCCTGCTTTGTCAAAGATGAGTTGACCATAGAGTTGAGGGTCCATTTCTGGGCTCTCTCTTCTGTTCTATTGATCTATGCATCTGTTTTTGTGCCAGTACTATACTGTCTTGATGATTACAGCTTTGTAATAGAGCCTGAAGTCTGGAATTATGATGCTGCCAACTTTGGTTTTCTTTTTCAACATTATTCTGGCTGTTCAGGGTCTCTTCTGGTTCCATATAAATTTTAGGATTATTTTTTCCAATTCTTTAAACAAATTGATGGTATTTTGATAAGGATTGCATTAAATGTGTAGATTGCTTTAGGTAGCATAGATATTTTCACAATATTTATTCTTCCAATCCATGAGCATGGAATGGTTTTGCATTTCTTTGTGTTTTCCTCAGTTTCTTTCATGAGTACTTTATCATTTTCTGAGTACAGATTCTTTGCCTCTTTGGTTAGGTTTATTCGTAGGTATCTTATGGTTTTGGATGTAATTGTAAATGGGACAGACTCCTTATCTTCTTTTTTTTTCTGTCTTGTTGTTGGTGTATAGAAACTCAACTGATTTCTGTGCATTGATTTTATATCCTGATACTTTACTGAATTCGTGTATGAGTTTTAGCAGTTTTGGAGTGGAATCTTTTGGTTTTTCCAGATAAAGTTTCATATCATCTGCACAGAGTGAGAATTTGACTTCTTTGCTATTTCAGATGCCTTTTATTTCTTTTTGTTGTTTGATTGTTGAGGCTAGGACTTCCAATACTATGTTGAGTAGCAGTGGTGATAGTGGTCAGCCCTACCATGTTCCTGACCTTAGGGGAAAAGCTCTCAGTTTTCCCCCATTGAGAATGATACTTGCTGTGGGTTTTTCATAGATGGCTTTTATGATATTGAGCTATTTACCATATACTAGTGTACTACTTTCCACTCTGGAAAACAGTATGGAAGTTCCTCAAAAAGTTGAAAACAGAGCTACCCTACAACTCAGCAATCACACTACTGGATAATTACCCTAAAGACACAAATGTAGTGATCTGAAGGGGCACATGCACTCGAATGTTTATAGCCCAATGTCCACAATAGCCAAACTATGAAAAGAACCTAGATATCCATCAACATATGAATGGATAAAGAAGATGTGGTATATATACACAATGGAATACTATGCAGCCATCAAAAAGAACAAAATCCTGCCATTTGCAATGCTGTGGTTGGAACTGGAGGGTATTATGCTGAACAAAATTAGTCAATCAAAGAAAGACAATTATATGATCTCTCTGATGTGAGGAATTTGAGATGCAGTGTGGGGGTCATGGGAGGTAGGGAGGGGAAAAATGTGATACAAGATGGGATCAGGGAGGAAGACAAAACATAAGACTCTTAATCTCAGGAAACAAAGTGAGGGTTGCTGGGGGGTGTGTCAGGGGTGGGATATGGTGGCTGGATTATAGACATTGGGAAGGGTATGTGCTATGGTGAGTGCTGTGAATTGTGTAAGACCAATGATTCACAGATCTGTACCCCTGAAACAAGTAATGCATTATATATCAATAAAAAAAGAATGACATTTTGTCATTTGCAGCAACACAGATGGATCTGGGGGGTATAATGGAGAAAAATACTGTACAATTTCACTCATATGTGGAAGTTAAGAAACACACAAAAACCATGCAAACAGATAAACAAAAAAAAAATCACTTTTAACTACAGTGAGTGAACGTGGTTTCCAGAGAGGAGGTGGGTGGGATGGTAAATGTGGGAAATAGATAAAGGGGATTAAGACCACACTGAATGTGATGAGCCCTGAGAAATGTATGGAAGTGTTGAATTGTTCTATTTCATACCTGAGACTACTATAACACTGTATGTTACTTATACTACATTAAAAAAAAAATAGGGGCGCCTGGGTGGCTCAGTTGGTTGGGTGACTGCCTTCGGCTTAGGTCATGATCCCGGAGACCCGGGATCAAGTCCCACATCGGGCTCCCTGCTCAGCGGGAAGCTGCTTCTCCCTCTCTCACTCCCCTTGCTTGTGTTCCCTCTCTGGCTGTGTTTCTCGCTATCAAATAAAATAAATAAATAAAATCTTTTTAAAAAAAATTAAAGCCTCAAAATCATCCCAGCTTATTCAGACTGGCTGAGGGCTGTCCCGGGAGCTGTCCCTCTGGCAATACGAGGTCGCTGGTACCCAGTGAGAGAAAGCCCCGCGTGGAAAGTGATAGGTGCTTACACGAGGACGCCTTCAGAAGTCGGGGACGATAGTTGCTGAAATAATGTCAGTTGAGCATTCACAGAAGCTGACACAATGTATCTATCAATCAATATAGAGAAACAGAGATTGAACCTACTGTAAATTTTGTTATATTTAGATACACATTCAGACCACATCTGAACAGATTCCAGCTGTTTGTAATGTTGGTTCATCTTTATACTATTTTGTCTGATCTCACTGACCCCATGGGAAGCCCCACACCTGTACATCTCCTTATGTCCCCTGTGGGCTCATGTTTTCTAAATTCTCTCCATAATTAGCCCTGGGACCAGCATGCATGGCCTTGCTTTACTACCTCTCTGCCCACCATGGCCAACTCATTCTTTCTCCAGTCTTCGCGTTTCTGTGCTACTGTTGTGTATCTCATTGAACACCCAGGAGTCTGGCTTCAGTCCATTTGTTGTTAATGGGTTTTACCTTAATAGCTTTACTGTAAGGAAATCACACTTGGGGAAAAGTGGCTAATATGAGATTATGGGAAAGACCAAAAAGGGGACTATTTTTAAATTCCAATAAGAAGTCCAAAAAATAGGGCACCTGGGTGGCTCAGTGGGTTAAAGCCTCTGCCTTCAGCTCAGTTCATGATCTCAGGGTCCTGGGATCGAGGCCCGCATTGGGCTCTCTGCTCAGCAGGGAGCATTCTTCCTCCTTTCTCTGCCTGCCTCTCTGCCTACTTCTGATCTCTCTCTCTCTGTCAAATAAAAAAATAAAATCTTAAAAAAAAGAAGTCCAAAAAATAGAAATACTAGTGATCCATCAAGAAATGGATGTAATTGAAAGCTCGTGGTTAATTTCTGCCACCATACATTTTGTGAGTTTAGTAACTGCATCCCTATAATTCAGCTGTCAGAGAAAGTCTATGATAGACTATTTATGAAAGGGGCCAAGTCATACCCCAAAGGCAGCCTTGAAACCCCACAGTGTCTGTGAAGAATGACCTTTCACAGATGTATGTGGGGCTCCAATGGGTCACAACCTGTATCATTAGAGCTACCAAGATGGTTTTATAGAGGTGATATTTTTAATTTGAAAGGGAAACATTTACTCCCTGGAAGAAACAGCTAACTGCACCATGCCAAATAGAATTCCTTCTTTTAAACCTCTCTACCTTTGACTTCTTGACTTCTTGGCCATGACCAATGGGGAAGGATCTGGTGCTGTTTTCTGGGTGGGAAGGGCTTTGGCCATGCACAGTAACTGCTGGTGAAGCAACATGCTTACAGAGCAGAGCCCAAAGAGAATACTCGATTTCTGAGCTGCACCTGTGGCCAGAACACCGGGATGTGCTTGTTGCCCCCTGTGGGGTGCAGGTGTAAGGCAGGGAATGCCTGCTAGGTCTTGGTCCTAAGGGCCTTGTGAGGTTCTTGTGTGTTGCTACCATGTCTGGCTTTTCTAACCTGAAGAAAGCCTCTCTAAGGACATGGTCCGATTCTTGTCCTCTGTATCTTTCAGTTGAGGATTTGCGAATCCAGCCAATCTAAGTACAGGAGCCCTCTCAAATCGAAATGTCAGTTTAACAGGAACATGCACACCTTTAAAGAATAATATAATACATACACAATATGCACGTGTTATTATATGCATATCATATATATGTGTGCATGCCCACATCGTGTTCTTCTTGGCTCGTGTTTTAGTATAAGTATGCTCCATGAAACACTGGGGACACTGAAAAAGAAAATTCCTGTTTATCTGGATTCAGATTTTCCTGGTGTTTTATATTCCATCTCACAACCATGTCCTCGCCCCTGCTTGCCTAGGCTAGGATTGCATGCTGGGCCCTGTGCCCTCACCATGGTCTTGGCCTAAAATGCCACTCCAGGTGAACACAGAACATGGCTTCCATGAATGCTAAGTGGGCACTGTTGAGGACATTCATGGGGATCAGGCCCTCGATCCCACCACTGTGTTGACCTCCTTCCAGAACATTCTAAAACATTAGAATACCCTGAGGAACAGACTGTTCTACCAGACCTCATCGATTCTTTTTTTTTTTTTTCTTTTTAAAGATTTTGTGTATTTATTTGACAGAGAGGAACAGAACTAGAGCGGGAACACAAGCAGGGGGAGTGAGAGAGGGAGAAGCAGGCTTCCCGTGGAGCAGGGAGTCCGATACGGGGCTCCATTCTGGGACTCCAGGATCATGACCTGAGCCGAAGGCAGATACTTAACGACTGAGCCACCCAGGCGCCCCAGACCTCATCGATCCTTTGTCATCCCCTGCTCATGCTCAGAGTATGCAAAGGCTGAAGGGACATTCCAACGTCTGAGTACATCTTAAAAATTCTCTTAGTTGCAAAATATCTCCACAACATAGTTTTAATTCCATTATCTTTTACTCCGTTTCCAGGTTCTCCTTCATATGCCACTCCCTTACCTATTCTGAGGATGTTCACTGAGCTCCACACACGTGCTTTTATTAGCTTCCCTTGCCTCATGCCCCTTTTATTTTTCCTATGTGCTCTGAAATTAAGGAGGAGTCTTAATTATCATCATATGCTCAGAGGCCTTGCCCTAGCAAGAAAGAATAAAAAAGAATCACTTGTCCACTGTTGCTTTAGCTGTCAAGACTTTTTACTATGGGATATTATCTCAAATTATTACCAGAAATCTTTGCACGTAGGGTACTTTGCATTTTCACACTTACATAACTGACAGATCAAATTTGGGAACATAAGAATGTGGGAGTCTCCTCATTTTCTATGCGCTTTGTAGAATGAAATGTAAAGTGTAAATAGAAATTTTGTTTTTCTGTTATCCAGGTGTTAGAATACTTGGATGCCTTGCCCTTCACCCCCTTTCTAAGTTTGCATAATTAATTAATTAATTTATTTATTAATATTTTTTAAAAATATGGAATGTTTCACAAATTTACTTTCCATCCTTACACAGGAGCCATGCTAACTTTCTCTGTATTGTTCCAATTTTAGTATCTGTGTTGTCAAAGTGAGCATTCACCCCTTTTTCTAAATATTTTAACTCTTAAAGTTTTATTTATTTATTTATTTATTTATTGTTTTCTTGTTTATTTACGTAAGTTCCATGCCCAGCGTGGGGCCCAATGCAGGGCTTGAACTCACCACCCTGAGATTAAGAATTGAGGTGAGTTCAAGTGTCTGATACATAACTGTCTGAGACACCCAAGTGTCCCCCACTCTCCTTTCTTTAAAAAATGAGTGATTGGAAATATCCAATTGATTCCCTGACACTTTACCTTCATATACATGAATCTACAAATTCACATGGTATTGATTAAGTGTAGCTTGGGAATTGTAGCAAAGTTTCAGGTGCAATTCAAGGCTTCATACAACTGAGATTAAGATTCTTTATCAAAGATGAATAGACTTGTCACCAAGTTGTTTCCCTACATCCGGGGCACAGAGTTTGACTACATTTCCCAGCATCCCTTGCAAGTAGGCAAGGAAATAAGATGGGTCATGTGATATGATAAGAGTGTCCGGAGGAATGTGGGCAGTAGGGACACATTTCCAGATTCGTCCCATAATGCCCTCCTACACTGACCTCTGCTGTCTTTCCCCATCTGTGGCTGCACAGATAGGACTCTGGGAATCTTGAGGTTGGAGTATCCACAAGATAAAAAAAAACAAATCTCTGCTAAAGGAATCTCTTAGGACAATATCTTGACCTGGAATACTCACATTGAACTACGTTATAAGCATGAAATAGACTTTTATTGAATAAAGGCTTTAATTTTTTAAGAGCAGCTAGCTTTCAAAACAAATGCAAGACATTTATTCATCCATTCAATAAGCCAGTAAGTTGTTCCTGAGATATATGCTGAGTGCCCCTCATGTGGCAGAGACTCTGTAAGTCATATACTTTGATAAATGAAATGTGCATACTTCTTGCCACAATTTACCAAGGAGAGGGGACCACAGGAAAAATTCAGGAAGCATGTACCTTGTGATAAAGGCTATGAAGGAAACAAGTGGAGGAGATTGTTCCTCTGCTAAATACCTGCCTATATATGGTGGTTGTGGCTGAATTCTTGGAGACAGTGATGTGTAAGCTGAGATAGGATGGATGAGAAGGCCTACCCATACAGAGTCAGCAAGGAAGATATCGGGAGTCTGGAACACTGGCATGCACTGAATTGGTCAAGACATCAGTGGGGAAGGAAGCTCCTATCCCTCACTCCTAGTGAGAAAGCCAGAGAAACAACAGGTGATTGGAAAAGTTGGCCATGCATGGGGGTATGTGGGCCATATGGGTCATGTAAGGATCTGGAATTTAAATACAAACAGGTTTGTTTATATCCTAAAGGAATTTAAGCAGGGGATTGGAATAAAAGGAATGATATTTCAAAATATCATTTAGGAGGCTGTGCATAGAATTGAAACAATGGAGTGAAAGCAGGGGTGCCGAGGAAAAGGAGTGGGGTATTTCAGTACTAATGGTGAGAGGTGGTGGCTTAGACTGAGTGAGGGGGCAGGAAAGGCAGAGGTATGAGTGGACAAATCCAAGAAATGTTTAGAAGGTAGAATCAGCACATTGAAGTAAAGATTTTACATGAGGGTACAAAACAGAAGGGTATCAAAAAAGTTGTAGGGTTTTACAGTTTGGTTGCATGGGTCAACACAGATAGGAAGAGCAGAAATCAAGTGAAGACCAGGTTTGAAGATAGGATCATCTTAAGAGATCAGTTTTGTACTTGTTATGTGTAAGATGGGAGATATATGGAAATAACAACAATGTCCACCAAAGAATGAATGGACAAAGAAAAGGTTGTATATCCATACAATGGAATATTGGCTAACCTTCCAGGATCTGGCTATTTGTGACAACATGCATGAACCTGAAAGACATTCTGCTAAGTCAAATTAGCCACACACAGAAGGACAGATACTACATGGTATCGCTTATATGAGGAATTTTAAATAGTCAAATTCATAGAAGCAGAGAGTAAAATGATAGTTGCCAGGGGCTGTGGGGGTGGGTAGGGCAAATAGGAAGTTATTAGTCAAAAGGCAGGAAGTTCTAGTCATACAAGATAAATAAGTGCTTGAGATCTATTGTACAACAATTTGCCTGTAGTTAATTACATCCTATCATACACTAAAAAATGTATCAAGAAAGTAGATCTCATATTGACTGACCTTCTCACATATACAAAATAATAATAAACAATAAAGAAGGTGGGAGGAAACTTCTGGAGGGGATGGATATGTTTATGGTATAGATTGAGGTGATGGTTTTGTGGAGTCATATACATTAAAAATGTATAGTTTTCTTGTGTGTCAATCACACCTTGATAAAATCATTTTTTAAATTAATGAAAATATATCTTTATACATCCTGAAAAACAAAGGAGCCCAAGAAGTTCTGTTACATGCTAGTGTATTCCAAATCACTCACTCTGTTCTCCAGTTTTAGTTCATTAAAAATGTTAGTAACATCCAGGGGAATAGACTTTCTGGGCACTAATTGTGCTGTTAAGGGAAAAGTGAATAGATCTGCTTTAAGTTTGAATTATTGGAATTAAAGAATTCATTAAAATCTCTACATAAGCCCTATTGGGAGACAAAGCACACTCGGTTCGCTGCTAGCTCTGTTCGAATCATTCACTGGAGAGGTAGAGGACCATTACCTATTTTAGGATTCCTATTGTAAATATCACCCTGGAGTGAAATAAATGGTTTCTTTAGCTCCCCCCACTCCCTCCTTTTTTTCCCTAAATGTATCTCTATTTATGTCTTTCCCTCTTTGGAGGCTAGCAACAAACCACAATTTATTTCCTTCATGGTTAACCTACCAGTACTCTCCATACCCGGGAAAACCATAGGTTTGTTTATTGAACACAGTACCCCGTGCCGCCTTACAGGTGTTCCAGTAGGAGGTACCTGGAAGCAGCTGTCTGGTCATCCAGGGAGAGAACTCAAAGCAGGGGTGTGAGTGAGAATGGCATTTTAGGGGGAGGGGGGCTGAGGAAGGAACTCGGTGGACCTCAAGCATTTTGCTTGAGTGCCTGAGTCAGTAACACTGCTGGGGACAGAGTGGGAAGCCTGGGGACAGAGGTGTCTTGGGCAGGTTGGGGCAGACCAAATTGGAGTATGGAGAAACAGTGAGATGAACATGTCTGTCAGGCGGTTGTGTGCTTGGGCCCAGAGTTGGACAGAGATAGAGTCTTCCACTGTGAATAGCCAGTCAACAGCCTTGAGGCGGCATCTCTTGTCCACCATTACTTAGGCATGGAACAGAAAGATGGAGCTCAGAGGCTGTAATTGTGCCAACCGCCTTACTGTACCATATCTCATGGCAACCCTTCCCAGAGCCTAGGACATGCATGCTATGATCTTTACTCAACAGAAGGAAACTGCACTTCAGGAAATGAAGGGGCCTGCTCCTACCAAGACCCACCCTTCAGTCTGGTGGATTCCAAAGTTTGAGGTTTTGGCTGCGCCGAGCAGGGACCACGATGTCTTTCCAGTGCCGGCTGGTTCCTGACTCTTGGGTAACTCTTCCATCTTCCGCTGTGCTGCAGCTATGGGAGAGGTGTTTGATCTTGTCTTACAGCTGCAGTGCCTGCCAACTGGTCAATGGATGAGAAAGTGGTGGTAAGAATATTGTGTGATGTAGAATCCTGTCTGGCTACAGAGGCCTGTAACGTGTGGATTTGAGTATTTCCCACACTCCCTCTGATGCAAACCCTCCTGCAGACAAGAACAGGGCACAAATATTTGAAATGGCCTTCTGGACTCTTCTCAATCTAGCCCAGTGTGTCTTTCCAGATTTTTCCCACAGTTCCTATTTATTCATTAAGATTCCGCTGTTTTGTACTCCCATTGCGGCCCTCATTGAGTGGTTTTTGTTGACTTTTGGTTAATCCTATTCCTTCAGATATTCTCCCCCACTCATTTAAGACCCAACTCCTGTTCCGCTGTCTATACCAGGTGTGCGACTTGTCAACCCTCAGAGCTTCCCAAACTGAAGCAGTCTTCAAAAAAATCAAGTCACTCCATGCTGAAGTATCTGAAAAGAAAACACGACAATCATTTTTCCTGTATTCAAGTTGGCCAGAGTGTTGGTATGGGTATGGGTGAGGATATCGACGGAGGCCTGGAGACAGACAGAGACAGGAATGTAAATTCATGTGTACACATGACACCTTCAACATTCATAGTTACTGTCAGGTAGTGGTGGGAAGGTAGGGCACCTGAGGGAGGAGGGACTTAGCCCACACACTAAAGCATCAGCTTTCTCTCTGAGAAAGCATCTGTAAAGTGCTTTTGAATATGACAAAAAGAATGGCGTACTTCGGGGAACTTCAAGGATTCACACTAGTGTAAAGCATCTTCAAACTTGCGTGTGAGTCTGCGTGTGCTTGAGTATTCTGTGGGTCCCGAATCTGTGATGAACAATGGGAAGAAATAAGGATGAATTATTACTGTCTGAATCTTAATGGATTGAGGTAACATCGTAAGGTGGTTAGGTTCTGAAGGACCAAATAAATCAAGGGATACCTGGGGCATAGCTTGTGACCTCATTGAAAAGGCAGTGTTTCATTTGCATTATATTGATCTGGGTTTCAATCCATCATTCTCAGTTACTAGCCATGTGACTCTGGATATTTTATTTAATCCACCAGTGTCTATAAAAAAATAAAAACAACTTTTTTCTTTGAGGTTCGTAATACAGTGTACATAAACTTTCTGGAACATAGCATGTTCTTGATTCGTTTTGATTTTGTGTTTAGCACAGTCTTTTTGCCGCCATGATGGTTGATTTTCAACTTGAGTTGGGCACAGAGTGTCCAGACTTTGATCAGACTTTATTCTGGGTGTGTCTCTGAGGATGTTTTCAGGTGATATTAGCATCTGAATCATGAGACTGAGTCAAGCAGAAGGTCCTTCCTAATGTGGGGGGCCTCATCCAATCAGTCGGAGACCTGAATAGAAGGAAGAGGCTGAGCAAGAGGGAACCTTTTCTTGGAATGTGGGACATCAGTCCTCTCCTCCTGCGGACTCAGATTGAGACTTGAAGTTACATCATTTTTCTTTCACCCTTCTCAGGCCTTCAGACTCATGCTGAACTATAGTGTGGCCTCTCTTGGATCTCCCCTTGTGGATGGTAGATATTGGGAGTTCTCAGCCTCCATAGTCGTATCAGCCAATTCCTTATCATATATCTCTTGATAGATAAAGAGTGGCACAGACAGAGAGAGAGGGAGGAGAGAGGTAACACTTTGAGAAAAGATTTTCTTAGTTAAATATGTCATGAAATAAAATAGCGAGGGGCCTTTAGGTACTATAGGATTTCTCTGGCACTTGTGGAAAACAGAGCAGATATGGCAAGTCCCTTGGAGGTCTTCCTGCTGCCTGAGCTGAGCTCTAAATGCCAGCAGTGGACATGCAGCCATGCAAGTCAATTAGAAATTAAACTAAATCTTGATTGGCACTATATCTATAGTTATAGATACATATGAATATTCATATATACACATATTTATCTGTATCTATCTTGTGTCTATCTCTATATTTATCTAATGTATCTATGAATGTATACAATCTGTGTCTATATCTCTGTATCTCTCTATTGATCTCTATCTCTCTTCTATGTATCATCTATTGTCTATCTATCTGTCTATCTATCTATCTATCTATCTATCTATCTATCTATCATCTATGTATCATCTATCTTGTATTGGTTCTGTTTCTCTGGAGAACCCTGACTAACATACCCACTAATTACACAAGAAATAGCCTGTGTCTTATCTTTTCCTGGAACAGAGTGCATGCGAACACATGCATACAGGTAGTTTATTTTAGAAGGTAATGCCATGGGCTAAAAGTGGGTGATCTGGAAAGAATGAAACATGATTGCAAGAAAAGTCAAGCCAGGGATGAGGAATCAAGCTGGCTATGGTGAAGGTCACTCATACTAAATTTTGCTTGGACTCTGTAAGAAATTGCTTAGAGCATGCCCCCAGCACCTATTGCATGGAGCACTGGGTGTGGGGAATGGGGAATGAATCTTGGAACAGTTGGAATACTGGAAAAAAAAATTTAAGTAACAACAAAAAAAAAGAACATGCCTCCAAAGTAGCAATGTGAGGTGTGGCGGAAGAGGTGTTGGATCCCATGCCCCATTGGCCAGTGACACCCCAGGGTAGACAGCCCTTCCTATTTCCTAATGCTGCACACTGTTGAGTGGTCAGAGTGAGATCAGCATGGTATATTCAACACTGGGATCGTCGGGCCACACTTACGTCATTCTGGTTAATGCCAGGGTGAATGGGTCCAAAGGAGACAGGTTGTAAAAGTCTCCCACTACACCCCATTAGGATGATGCAAGTTCTGTCCAAAGCAATATGACTTAATGGAACAAGCACCACCTTTTGAATCAAAAGAATTCAATTTGGAGAAGTAGAGAAACCATGAAATGGGAGGTTTTTGTTTTTGTTTTTGTTTTTAATTAACAGGGATACAGTGTTTTCATCTGCTATTTTTTTTTTTTTTCTGACCATAGGCTTTGCTGTGATTTCCCCTTTCCGCAGGAGGGTCCTGCACTTTTCCTTTCATCTTTAGTAAAGAGGGTGGCTGTCCCATCACAATGCGTAGTTGTCCATGTGTGAGAGGCTGTGTGGGGTCAGTGAGATGGAGAGAAGTAGCCTCTTCCTGCACCAGGGAGAAGCATCAGAAGTCAGGACACCGCTAGCTCCGTGATCTTGGTCTACCCTTGTCCTCTCTGAGCCACTTCTGTAAAAGGGAAGACTGACAGACTCTGACCTCTGGAGTCAAAACTAAGTCTTGTGCCGTGATCATGGAAGTGAAGAGAAACTTCCTGACCCACACATACCCCCTTTTATGCTTAACGTGAAATTCTATCATCATACCCAGACCCTAATCCGTTGTACAAAAGAGTCTGGCGAAATGCCTCCTAGCTCCTTAAGGCAGCCCCTTTCAAGAGGAAAAACATTTCCACACATTAAAACAGGAAACACAAATGCGTCCTTCTCTCCCTGGTGACCAGACTGTTTATTCAGTAAACATTTTCTCCCTCAAAGCCCTTTTCGGAGCCCCCGCTGTGGGTTGTCGTTCCCATCTTATCACATGAAGTCTGTGCAGACACGACTTTGGACTAACGGGGTTGCAGCCGATCTATTCTGAGGATGAGCTCATTAGATGCTAATTGCACAAAGAGCGTCCAAGCTAATTCCCACCTCTTCCATTTGTGTATTCCTGGACCCTAGACAGTAAGAGCTAAAACCCATCTATCTCTATGGTAACAGAGGAAGCCATAAAGAACCAATAGAGCTTGACCATGCTAGGGGGAGATAATCTGTAGGTAGGAAATAATTGCATCTTAAACAGGGTGAGTGCCAGTTTTCAGAACAGGGTGCTATGCTCAGACGCGGAGAAGATCTACGAGGGCACTGATATTCCCCCCAGGCTCTAGTAGCCACTTAAAGGAGCCCCAGGTAGAGGGTTTGGCACAGAATTGGCCAGGAAGGAAAAGCAAGGGGTAGGGTAGCAAGTTACCATCAGACACAGTTGCTGAAAATGCAGGGATTTGAGAAAAGGGAGCAAGAAGGGATTGGGGTAGCATGCACTCGTTCAGTCAGGATGTCCTAGATATTGCCCGTTGCTTACCAAGCACAAGGGTCTACGGCCTTGGGATGAAGTCACGGGCAAGGGCAGACATAGGGCTCCAGTTCTCAGGAAGCATGCTTTCCCTCAGAGCAGAAAAGCCAGGGCCAAGCTGTCAGGAAAATACACAAAAAATTACAAACCTCAGGAAGTGTTGACAAGCATAGGAGCAAGGTTGGACATGAAATGGAAAAGAGCAGAGGAAGGCATCTGGATTTAAATGGTCAGAGAGCACCTCTGTGTGGAGGAGAGACCAGGGCAGCAGGACTGAGAGCCACGATGCAACTGATGCAGGCAGAAGCAAGGGCATGGGTGATGGCTTATAAAGCATGTTCTTAGCATCTCCTGGTTTTATGTCCAATTCTGCCATGTTTTCCTTCGTCAGATGATGGATTTCATGAGCTTGAGGGTAAATCAAATCACCTTCAAATTGAAAATGATTTTTGTCCACTGCACCTCAATAGGGGAGGTCAGGAAATTTGTTTTCACAATGCTCATTGGTGGACGAGGGCGATGCCCCATCCTCAATCTCCTCAAATGATCAGTCATGAGAAAGTTCTGCTTGCTCAGATTTCCCTGCCTACAGCTTGAAGTAGGAAGGGGGCAGAATCCCTGAGGAATCTCTTTGGAAAGTAACAGCTGCTGCCGGCCTCATGGCGCCGGTGTGCCCGTCGCAGGCCACAGCTGTCCCCGCCTCTGCCAGCTTGAGATGCCCGTGCTGTCACCTGATGGTGGGACCCTGTTTTTTCACCCCAGGGAAGAGCTTAGCTATTCAACCCCATTGCTTCCAGGGGCAACAGGGTCGACATGTCAGGTTGGGATGGACTGATCCGCTCAGCTACCCTTGTTATGGCCAAGAGCAGTGGTGGAGGGGGAAGCATAAGGATAAAGAATCTCACAAAAATAGCAGAAGTCACGTACCTGGGTGCTGAGCTAGGAAGAGGAGAGCAGGGACCAGGATGTTGAACAGCTAGTGGAAGAGAACGTCTGGAGAATTCGCGAGGTTAGGCTGGTGCTCTTGCTGGATTCCACGGACTCTGGAGAATGTTGTATGTGAGGGCTAGGTTTGTTTTAAGGACTCTCGCATTCCTAATGGTGACCACCCGAAATCCTGACATCCGATTTCTTTCTTCCTGCATCCTCATTTCTCTCCAGCCCTAAGTCTTTGCCGTGATATACTGAAAAACTAATTAGGCAAATAAGACAAATGAGTAGTTCTAGGGAAAAAAAAAATACAAAAGATGTCTTTGGTTTCCCCTGCCTGACAAGCAAATAAAAATCTTTAAAAAAAACAAACAAACAAGCTTTCATCACTGGGAGGCTTGGGGAAACAACCTCCCATAAAAAGGAACATTCAGAAATAGCATAGACCCGTCCAGGAAGGAAAGAAAGGAGGGCAAGGTGTGCAAAGACAAATAATTTTTCTTACACGGAATACATTGAAATCGGTAGAAGTAAAGGGAAACTTTCACAAATTCTAGAAATATTTCCTAATCTTAGGGCTGAGGCTGAAAGTAGAAGCCGGTAACAAAAGAGACAAAAGCCTTCCATTTGGGATGCTGTCACTCCGGAATCCTGAGTTCTCTGGTCAGGAAAGAATGAACGCATCCCAGCGGGTGTCATTCTGGGAGCCTCCTGCGGCAGGGGGACAGGAACCTGCCCACTGTGGGGCACCAGCTCACCAAGTAAGAAACCTCTCTGTGTGAGGAGCTGTTGGTCAGAAGGCAGAGCACGGTGTCGGGGTAGCCTTCCTCACTCCAGCTGCAAGTCCTTTATCTTCTTCAGAAACAAAACAAAACAACCCCCAGCGTTTGTAGTGGCTTCTGGCTGGGAAATTTTTGGATGATGCCCCTCCTCTTCCTCCAAAACAAAAACAAAAACAATTAAAACAAACAGGCAAGGAAACAGAGGCATATGAGTAAAATTCTTTTTCAAATTGTTTTTTTTTTTTTTAAGTTCTCTTTCTCCAGTTGATGGATTTTTTTCCATTTTCTTTTTTTAATTTTTTTTAATTTTTTTTATTTTTTTCAGTGTTCTAAGATTCATTGCCCATTCCCCACACCCAGTGCTCCATGCAATAGGTGTCCCCAGTACCCACCACCAGGCTCTCCTATCCCCCTGCACCCTCCCTCCAAGTCCCTCAGTTTGTTTCTGTGTCCAAAGTCTCTCATGTTTCGTTTCTCTCCCTGAATTACCCTACTTTCCATTTACTTTCCTTCTCCTACTTCCTCTATATTACCCCTTATGCATCTGTCTCTGCCTCTCTCTTCCCTTCCTCCCTTTCTGTCTCTCTCCCTCTCTCTCTTTTTCTCCCAGTATGATGGATTTTTTAAATAATACTGGGAGAAAAAGAGAGAGGGGGAGAGAGGCAGAGAGAGAGGGAGGGAGGGAAGAGAGAGGCAGAGAGATAGAAGAAGAAGAGAGAGAATGTTTCTTTTTCTTTTCTTTTCTTTTTTTTTTTTTTAAAGATTTTATTTATTTATTTGAGAGAGAGAGAAGGCACGAGCCGGCGGGAGAGGGTCAGAGGAAGAGGGAGTCTGATGTAGGCCTTGATCCCGGGTCCCTGGGGATCATGACCTGAGGCTAACCAACTGAGCCACCCAAGTGCCGTAGGAGAGAGTGATCCTTGATATCGAGGACAGGATAATAAAGCGAGCACTCCATCTGAATGGCACGAGACTCAAGAATGCTGCCTATCAGAAATAGGGACCAGGATGATGCGTTTGAAGGTAAAAATTACTTGTTTGCTCCTTCATTTTAATTTCAGTTTAAATTTCATTTTGGGTGAATGGAAGATCTTTATCCTTACAGCAGCCTTTCCCTTTCATTCGATGTTTCGTTTGAGGTTTGTGAAAACCCTTCCTCCAGCTTATTATGTCAATGGTATGTTTCACATGTGATGTGGATGGATTGTTTTAAAAAAGTCTGTAAAATTACAGCCTATAATTTATGTCATACCTTAAATGGTAGTTACTGTGATTTATTATAGAAATGGCTGTTATAATCGAACCATTAAAATTCCATAACAAACTACTATTCACAACCATTAAACTGAAACAGTGAATGTTGTTGAGATTTTTTTTTTTTAAATAGTGAGAATTGTTCTGTTAGCTCTTGGCTCTGTTGAAGGAACATTAAGCCTCTTGGTGACAAGTTCCGACAGAGACCAGTTTCTCTCAGGCTGTAGTTTAATCAAACATTTGTTAATGAAAATTAATGACAGGGATATGACTTTCTTAATTCTAAAATCCTTATTGAAGACAAAAGATGTGCAAAAATACATACTATTATTGGAAATAAATTGACAATAGATGATGAGGCCACGAAGTTTAATCAACTATTGCAAAGAAGACTCCAGACTTACCAACAGAAACAGAAATTACATGTGCACAGAGCAAGTGCAAGACTCAGCCAATAGACCAGATCTGTCTCCCCTACATCAATCATTTTCTGTTTAACCTTAGAGGAACACTTAATGTTTCTGGGTCCTAGGTTCCTTATCTATATACTGGACTGGTTAGGACTACAAGTTCTATGAGATAGTTTTACATCTAAAGGCATAGGCATGTAATGAGATAGCCATGATACTAATTAATCAATGATATTTACTTCACTCTCAACAATGAATTAAATCTTATCTTGTCCATGTTTTATCAAGAATCCCTATAATGTCTCCTTAACTTTCTGCTTAAATACTAAACTCCTTACTTGACATGGATAACTTCCTTTAAAGATAAAAGGACTTAGGAAAGGGGATCTTCATGTTTGGATACAAATCTTTTATGAGCCATGAGTCCAAGGAATAGGTCCTTTATATGCTGTAATCTTTGGTTCTGTTGTCCGAATAGTGGCAAAAATCATGCCCTGTTTGAAGACTTGTTGTGAGGCATAAACTAGATAAGATAACACAACTTTCATGGTGCAGGTGCTCAATAACTCATAGATGTTTATTGTATCATCACAAGATTAACTGTTTAAGAGACTTTATTTCATAATATAAAAATAGTAGAAAAATGTCACATAGAATCATCATCATCACTGAAGTTATTTAATCATTTAACAAGCCACATTGTCTGAAATGGATAAAAAATGAAATTCAAATGTCTTAGAGATAATGAGAAGTTTGTTAGCTGTTGTAATGGTGAAGGGCAAGACACAGCAAGAGACAATCTGATCAAGGGGCTCACCGCCACTTGCAATAATTAATGTCTCAACTTTGCATCACTCCTTTCATTGGTTTTCTCTTCTCCTACTGCTTTTCCCACTTGGTAGGAACTTGGCCACTTCTAACTTCTTCTAGGCTGAAATATTTAAGGTTTATAGCTAGAAAGAAAGAAATGAAGCTTCTTTTTTTTTTAAAAAAAATTATTTATTTGAGAGAGAGAACACAAACGGGGGGAAGGACAGAAAGAGACAGTGTTCAGGCTGATTCCCTGCTGAGCACAGAGCCCAACACGGGGCTCAATCCCATCACCAACAAAAACATGACCTGAGCTGAAACCAAGAGTTGGACCCTTAACTGACTGAGCCAACCAGGGAACCCCAAAATGAAGTATCTTATGCCTAGGTACCATTGGAATCATTTCAGAGAAGAACTCAGATTCGCCATGCTTGAGTCATATGTCCTTCACAGTCTTTGTGGCCGAGGAGTGGGAATGCTGATTAGCCACACGGGAGCCTCCTGCCCATTTGCCATCTTCAACCTAGTGCTGTAGTCAGAGAAGCAGGGAATCCCCTATATCTTAGGGATCGACGATGCTAGTTTATATTTTTATCTCAAAAGTGAAGCTGGCATGTATCAAGCCATTGATTGAGTGGCCCAGCTCACAAGTATTTCTGTGTGTCCACAAAGCCTGTTCAATACTGGGAAACCTATGACAAAGTAGGTCCAAACCTGTTCCTCCCAGGTGTTTTTCTGCTGCATCATCCCCATCCCTAAGATCCCCTGTCACTCAGTCTCAGCAAGACTAGATCATGGTTTCCTTTAGCCTTATGCAGATATTACTGATGGACTGGGAATAGAGGCTGAGTGTCTTCGTAGGGGAGCAGGATACTCTGGGAACAATGATAACAGTCCTAAACTGGCTTCTGCTTCATCACAGGACTTCGGGGTCATTTCTTCTTTTTGATTGTTAGTTTATGTATCTATGGAAAGAGAAGTCTCAAATATGGGGTCTCTCCAACTCTGTTTTCTTTAAATTTACCTATATATTTGATGCCTGAATCAAACATACCAATGAGCATTTTTCACTAGCATGTATTTTTCTGACATCATCCTTTTTCTCATTGAAATATCTATTTTCTCTCTTTCTCTTAAAAAAGTGTATTTCCTCTTTAAAAGATGAGCCCAATATCTGAGCCACTATGAAGCCACCATCAACTTTTATAATTTCCTGGGAAAGCATTCCAATTTTCTGTCTAAACTCCTGGATCTTATATGGAATAAACTCACATGCTTCTTTTTCAGATTTTACTAATTCACTCTTTGTGGCCTTGCTTCTTTTCCTCTCTTTGTTCTACCATCTCTTAAAATGGTCTTTGAAGTGTTCAGTTTTCCAGTAATTTTTCTGGTTTTCACTACTCTGTTAGAATTCAGAATTCACAAACCAATGTACATAGGATTGTTAGATATCTTGTGTTTCTACTCTAAATGGATACTTAGAAATTTAAGCCTAGAAAGTACATTCCTATAAATCTATATTTTTGTAAGATACTTTTTTGTTAGAGATCTCTTTGAAGTATTAGAAGTTGAAACATATTCCTTTTTTTGTCTTTACATTTATTTTATTTTTTCAGTGTTCCAAGATTCATTGCCCATTCCCCACACCCAGTGCTCCATGCAATAGGTGCCCTCAGTACCCACCACCAGGCTCTCCCATCCTCCCACCCCCTCCCTCCAAGTCCCTCAGTTTGTTTCTGTGTCCAAAGTCTCTCATGTTTCGTTTCTCTCCCCGAATTGCCCTACTTCCCATTTACTTTCCTTCTCCTACTGTCCTCTATATTACCCCTTATGCACCATAAGTAAGTGAAACCATGTGATACTTGACTCTCTCTACTTGGCTTATTTCACTCAGCATAATCTCTTCCAATCCAGTCCATGTTGCTACAAAAGTTGGATATTCCATCCTTTCTGATGGAGGCGTATTATTCCATTGTATATATGGACCACATCTTCTTGATCCATTCATCTGTTGAAGGGCACCTTGGCTCTTTCCACAGTTTGGCAATTGTGGCCATTGCTGCTATGAACATTGGGGTACATATGGCCCTTCTTTTCACTACATCAGTATCGTTGGGGTAAATGCCAAGTAGTGCAATTGAAGGGTCATAGGGTAGTTCTATTTTTAATTTTTTAAGGAATCTCCACAGTGTTTTCCAAAGCGGCTGCACCAACTTGCATTCCCACCAACAGTGTAAGAGAGTTCTCCTTTTTCCACAGCCTCTCCAACACTTGTTGTTTCCTGTCTTGTTAATTTTGGCCATTCTGACTGTTGTCAGTGTGGTTTTCATTTGAATTTCCCTGATACCTAGTGACGCTGAACATTTTTTCATGTGTCTATTAGCCACTTGTATATCTTCCATGGAGAAGTGCCTTTTCATGTCTCTTACCCATTTTTTGATGTGTTCATCTTCTTTTTGGGTGTTGAGTTTGAGTAGTTCTTTATAGATCTTGGATACTAGCCCTTTGTCTGTAGTGTCATTGGCAAATATCTTCTCCCATTCTGTGGGTTGCCTCTTTGTTTTGTTGACTGTTTCCTTTGCTGTACAGAAGCTTTTTATTTTGATGAAGTCCCAGAAGTTTATTTTCATTTTTGTCTCTTTTGCCTTTGGAGACGTGTCTTGAAAGAAGTTGCTGTGGCTGATGTCAAAGAGGTTACTGCATATGTTCTTTTCCAGGATTTTGATGGATTCCTGACTCACGTTGAGGTCTTTCATCCATTTCAAGTTTGCCTTTGTTTGTGGTGTAAGAGAATGGTCTAGTTTCTTTCTTCTATACGTAGCTGTCCAATTTTCCCAGCACCATTTATTGAAGAGACTGTCTTTTTTCCACTGGATATTTTTTCCTGCTTTGTCGAAGATGATTTGCCTATAGATTTGTGGGTCCATATCTGGACTCTCTACTCTGTTCCATTGGTTTATTTCTCTGTTTTTGTGTCAGTACCATGCTGTCTTGGTGATTACAGCTTTGTAATAAAGCCTGAAGTCAGGTAATGAGATGTCCCCAGCTTTGTTTTTCTTCTTCAGCAATTCCTTAGTGATTTGGGAACATATTCCTTTTTTATAGATACTCTAATTCTACATTTCTACTTGGAGAAAACCATTTATGACATGAGAGAGAGAGACAGAGAGGGAGGTAGAAATTGTTATATAAAGACAGTAATTTTCTGTTTATTTTCTTAACTTCCACCAAATTTTAAACTTCCTAGAAGCAGAGACCATGCCTAATTTATTCATGATTATTTCTCCAGAGCCTACCAGAGCGAGACATGTAGGAAAAAGTCAAATAATAAATATCAGAAGAAAAAACATAGTATCGCTCTTTTGTACATGTTGAGGTAAAAATATAGTGCCTTCCTGTAGTCTAATATTTAACTACCACTTTTTTTTTTTTTATTTTCAATATCGCTCATCACTATGAAGACGAGAAAAGATGGCCCTTGATTTCTAGGAGCTTAAAGATCCACTATAGATATTAGAGATTTTAGTCACAACACTTTGTAGTTTATTTTACTCTGTGATAAGTGTCCCTTTTACCTGCCCTGGGCTGGCTTCCATCCTCCCATCTGCTTAGTAGCTGGTGGGCTGATGACTGTCCTGCAGTGTTGTGGGGCGCTGTCCCAATGGGGTGGCCAGATCACATGTCTGGTGTGAACTGGAAGCAATGGGATGCCATTGCTTTTACTCACCTCCTCCTCCTCCTCATCCTCCTCATCCTTACAACGACAGTGATCATGATGGTGAATATTTTTCAAATGTTTACGTTGTGCTAGATTCTGCTGGGATAGCTTTATTTCATTTCACAGAGCCTTTAAGTTACTTACTATTATCATGTCCCCCATGATAAAAACACATTGGGGAGCATAAAGAGAGAGGGAGTACCTTGCTTAAGGTCACATGACCAAAAGAGAACTCCATTAAGAAGCCTTGCACCTGGACTTTAAAATGCTGTTTTTCGGGAAGAGTTACAAGGATGCTTACTAATCAGTGGACATTTGCTATATGCCAAAGCCTGCTCTACCTGTTGTCTTAATCCTGGTAAGAACCCCCACAAGGCAAGTATTTTTGTTACCATTTGTGAACAAGCAAGCAGAGGCACATGGAAGAGGGTGACAACAACCCCACACCCACACAGCTGATTAGTGGAAGAAGGGGCACAGTGATCTTGGAGAGGATGACTCTTATACATGCTGTTATTCAGCTTCCGGATCCAAATAAATCACGCTGTTTAACACGCAATGACTCTACTTTATGTGAGTTGTTCCGCTTAATTCTCATAAGAGCCCTATGTCACGGTGCTACTAGCCCTGTTTTACATGTAAGTGGTAGCATGGGGATAAGAAGCTCACATGAGTTTGCAGAAATAATAAGTGACAGAGCTCACATTTGAACCCAAACCACCTGACTCCAGAGACCAAGCTAGGAAGCTAGGAATGGCTGTGCTGAATCATCTCTTCAATCTGGGGGCTGGAAGGATGCATATCAATACTCAGGAAGGGAGGAGGGATCCACTAACATGATTAACACCCCTCTGAGGTGGCCGGTTAGTGGTCACATGCTGGATTACAGTGCTTGGCCAGAGTCATCATCTAACACAGCATGTGCACTCAAATTGTCCCCTTGCAGAGTGTCCCATCTGGGGCTGTTCCAGGACAGTCCCCACTCCAAGAACCAGACTGCTGGTTACAGCTCTTCCTGTGCCTGCTCCTTCCCCCACCAATTCCTACTTGGACTTTGGTCCTTCCCTGAAGGCTTGTCTGCCCCAGTAGCTCCCTTTATGTGTTATCTCCTACAGTGGCCAATAAGAAGGAATCTGTCAATAAGCAACCTCCAGATTTATAATGCTTTCTCTTTCTTACCTTCCTCCCTTCCTCCCTTCCTTCCATCCCCTTCCTTCCTCCCTTCCTTCCTTCTTCTCATTCTCTTGTTCTCCTTTCTTTCTCTTAATTCTTCAGGAAGAAAAAGAAAGTCTTCTTAGAAACAGAAATGAGTAGATGGTGATGTTCTGCACAGTTTTTTTCCCTTCCAGTGAGAGACCCTGTCTTAATAATTGCAGAAAGCTTCTTTCAAGTATCAAAGAATACACACACAGGCACACATACACACACAGGCACACACATTCTGAGCTTTTATTTGGTAATACGGAAAGTATTTATATTCCATTTAATAATTTCCCTCTTCCTCAAAGCCTTGTGTGATACCAAAAACAAACATACTATCTTTGTTTCATTCCTAGAATCTGAGATTCAGGATCATTAATGGTAACTCTCTGAGTAATGCAGACAGCCAGTGACTCATTTGAGATCAGTAGCTGGAATTTCGTCTGCTGGGTCCCGTGCCCTTCATGCTGCAGCACTCACTTTGTGACCCATTCCAGGACAACACTAGGACAGGGTCCCTACAGTCCCTGCCCCCCCAAATTTATTATATCTATAATTATTAACATCTGTGATATTAGGTCGATTTTAATCAAAGTCTAGAAAGTTGCTTTATTTCTCATTGTGGAAACTGCTTCTGTATTTAAAACCCTACCAAATTCAAATTGTAACATTTTTTTTCTTTTTGTATTTCAATGAAAATGATTTAGAATAATAGGCACAAAGGTATTCAAATCAAACTGTTTCTATTCTCCTTATAAAGTTGGGAAATATTTTAATAAGGCATGAAGGATAAACTGAACCGTAACGGACTGAAGAATTAATTTGCTAGAAACCATGTCAATTTTACTAAGATGCACATTTGAACGAGGGTAGGAACTGCCTTTCGGAGAGAGCCATGTGTACTGTAAAGAAACCTCTCGTTGAATTACAATTAACACTATAAAATGTGGCAGGCTGAAAGTTTGGGCTAATAAAATATGATAGCAGTGCTGACTTTCTTGATATCACAGAAAGACTGTGAAGGAGTCAGTGAGAGAGAAAGGAAATCCTATTTTATGGGCACTTATTTTATGGGCACTTCTCAAAGTCTATCTGTCTTAACTGTATCTTCTATCACATGAGCCAGTCCCGTTTTTAGATCACCTGCTGAGTTTCTGTTCTGAGTGTCTACTAAAATGGAAATTTTCAAGGTATAGCAGGAAAAGGAACACTAACATAAAAAAAAAATCAAGAATGAAATATAGTGCTTCAGACAAATCTCAAGTCTTAACTGCTTATGTGAATTACCTCTGTACTTTTCTAAAATGATCAGGATTTGCATCAGGCAAGAACGAGGTGATTGAAGGGAGTAACTCTTTTTTTTTTAAAGATTTTATTTATTTATTTGACAGAGAGAAACACAGATCAAGAGAGAACACAAGCAGGGTGAGTGAGAGAGGGAGAAGCAGGGTTCCCCCCGAGCAGGGAGCCTGATGTGGGGCTCGATGTGGGGCTCGATCCCGAGACTCCGGGATCATGACCTGAGCTGAAGGCAGTCACTTAACCAACTGAGCCACCCAGGCACCCCTGCAGGGAGTAACTCTTGACAGAGCTAGTGTTTTTGATCCTGACAAATGTGTATATTCATCAGAAAACATACATTGTTTATAAATAATTTATGGTAAGTGATGGATATAAGCCTTACTAGGAGCATGTTCTTTCCATGTGTATATATTGTTTTCTTTTCTTTCCCCCAAGATGGTGTAAACTGAATTAAATGTGTTCAAGGCTACTTGAATCCATGCCACCTGAATATCTTCACTTGGGGCATGGAGTGTCCTGACCTTTCTCAAAGAGAATTGCATGCTTTATTGAGATCTACTAGAATTATTGGGGTGCATGTGGATGGAAATAAGATGTGTGTCATACTTCAGTGCTCATGCTGGGCTGAATCCCATTACTTGCCCTATTGACATCTCTTCCTCGTGGCCATGGTCAGAATGATTCTTTGGCTCGCTTTGTGGTGCAAGAGCCTTTCATTGGTTGGACAGGAAGTTTCATTCACAGCAATACCATTGAGAATAAACAATTTCTCAAAAGGCTGATGAATCCTCCCTGTTTGTGATGAGATGACTCCTCTTAATATCATGGGCCAGTTCATTTTCTTAGGCATGTAGGACAGCCAACCCTCCAGTGGGATTGCGGACCTGCGTGGACTCTTTGGCCATTACCTGGAGGAGGAAGCGGGATGGGCACAGAGGGAGGTGGACGCTGGATGGTGAATTGTATCAGGATAGGTTTTCTCCTGTGCATCCAATTATAATATGCATGCTTCTCTCATTCTTTTTCCTCCATTCAATAGTGGCTGCCCTTTCGCTATCGATTTTGAAGTAGTTTTTAATTAAAAGTGATGAAAAAATACAAATTTGTAACCTAAATAAAATTATTCTTATTGGGCACAATATTTATCTATCATCTATTGTATGACCATTTCAATATATTTTAGGTGGCTTTTTAAATGAGTAAATGCTGCTTTTGCTTTTGGTTTTACAATTTCAAAAGGACATAATACAAAATTAAAGTTTATAGATGCTTTCACATCTTTCTGAATGTCCCAGATTTTAGCATTACTGTCAATGTCTGTAGCTTTATTGAGCTTGAAATAGATATAATTAAAAGGGTGTACTGTTATTTGCAATGGCCAAAATATGCCATTCCCTGAATTGGTTCTCTTTCTCCCTCTCTCTCTCTCCTTCTCTCTCTCTTCATCTTCCCCTTCCTCCTATTTTCCTCCCTCCTTCTCCTCTCTTCCCCTCTCTCTTCTCCTCCACGACCTCGCTAATATAGTAAAAATCAGTAAAGAGGAGTTTTAGGCCTTTCTTGTATATCTTTTATTTTTATTGTGATATGGCTTTCTAAAGCATTTATTTTCTGGCTTTGTAAAATAATAATCTTGACTCTACTTTCTTATGCCCAAGGATAAAAAACTTGCTTCTAATTAAAGTAGCCAATTTAATCTTTGGACAGCCTGAAAATAAATTTTTAAATGTATTAGATGATTCTGACCTATCTCAGATCCTAGTATATAGAAGAAATATAGGTACAAGTTTGCTCCATAGTTTACAGAAATGAACATTAAAAAACAACAGTATATAATGAGTTGATGAATCTTTAATCTTTCCAATAGAAAACCAAAGAGTGTAACATATCTTCTTTTACATGTAAGCATTTTTCTTTCCTTAATGGTTAAATAAGTACCAGATTCCATTAGTCTGATCAATTATCCAATCTGTGATTCCTTTTGTCCTGCTTATAAAATAAAGGCAAGCAATGATTATCTCAAATGTGGCTTCTCTTTGCATGTTTTCTTGACAGCTATGAAAATCTATCTTTTGAAGTGTGGTGCTAGCTGAGTAGGAATGTATAATTTAGGTTGCATAATTTGATAATAAAAATAAAAACTCCATTCGTTGATGGATAGTAATAGTCATTGTTATTGTGATCCATTCTCCAGCACTGACTGGAAGTTTTGGGCCTGAAGGATCCACACGTGATTTTCTCTTCTGTAAATCCAGCAAAGAAAATGCCTTTTAAAATTTCTAAAATAGAGGCATCTGGATGGCTCTGTTGTTTAGGTGTCTGACTCCTGATGTCAGCTCAGGTCATGATCCTGGCGCCCTGGGATGGAGCCCCACGCTCAGTAGGGAGTCACTTTCTCCCACTTCCTCTGAACTTCCACTCCCCACTCACGCTCTCTCTCTCAAAGAAATAAATGAAATCTTTTAAAAAATGAAAAAATAAAATTTCTAAAGTATTCAGCATAGTCTTTCAGGTTTCTATATTCTTAGTACTAAAAGAATTTACTAGCAGAATAAATACTCTACTAGCAGAAAAAAATCGTACAATTTGAGTAGCTTATACCGAACTATGCAACCTTTCCCCTTTGCACTGAGCAGAAAGTGGACATATTTTCCTACAATGTTGCCTGCTGCCTTTGCAAACCCCATTTCACTACCCTTACTGTGGTGATTCCCTCTCCAGGTACAGCCTTGCGCAGCTCCGGAGTTAATCTCAGTGAAGTCTGATAGAGGATAGGAGCACTCAGAGGCACCAGGACAGTAATGGCTCCAGGATTCCTGTAGGAATGGGGTTAAAAGCCGAACTTTTTCGTGTGTGACAGAGTTGGCATTAAGGGTGTGGGAAGATGTGCGCAGACTCTGTGTTTGAATCGGCATGGTGTCTTTACTAATATTGTCAGTTAGAGGTATAAAGGTACTAAATAGTCTAATGAAAATTTAGTATTATTTTTCTGTAAAAATGAGAACATATCAATTTTGAGTAAGAACACTAGGGCTACAGGGGTGCCTGGGTGGCTCAGTTGGTTAAGCCACTGCTTTCAGCTCAGGTCATGATCCTGGAGTCCTGGGATCGAGCCCCACATCGGGCTCCCAGCTCCGTGGGGAGTCTGCTTCTCCCTCTGACTTTCTCCCCGCTCATAGTCTCTCTCACTCACTCACTCTCTCTCTCAAATAAATAAATAAAATCTTAAAAAAAAAAAAGAACACTAGGGTTGCAGTGTTACGGGGCGTAAAGAATCACAAGCCACTGTTTGCTGCTGTGGCTCCCAGTACCCGGTCTAGAATGGACTCTACTCCATCATCAGGGATCCTGGGCACCTGCTAATCATATCCTGGGCACCTGTTAATCATAAAACTTCCTCTGTCACCACATGTCTGGGTCTGTCATGGAAGCATGCTATTTAAATCTCTACTTAAGAAAAAAACTTGCAATTTCTTCTTCCAACCAAGATGAGTTACAAGGAAATAGGTCTGCTATCATGCCAAAAAACAAAAACAGAAACAAAACACCACAAACTGAGAAAGTGAAAAAAGGAATATGTACATCTGTGACTTTTAAAATATTGGACATCAGATAATGGAGGGCAGTAATCCTTTAAGAATGAGAAACAAATGAAGTAAGCCCTATGGTTGCTCCAACTTACTGACTGGAGAGCTTCCAGATCACAAAACAGGTAGGCAAACCCTGTAGGAACTTGGTAGTCTTCATGTTAGCGGGGATAGGACAGAGCGTCAGAGAGGAGAGAGCTAAACAGAGGTCAGGGAGTTCTAGATACCTGGGAAAGATCTCTTTAGAATCTTCACCTGATAACAGGTAACATAGGTGCAGGAGTAATCTATCAGAGGGCAGTGAAAGAACCATTGAAGAGATGAGAGGGGACAAATTGTAGGCTCAGACAGCTTGAAGAGAGTTACTGGTCCCACCATAGATTGGAACAACTCATAATTCATGGGATATCAGGTAGAGGACTTTGAAGAGTTTTGTCTCAGTAATGGCCCAGAATTAGCTTTAGACTGAATGATATCCCCAATGAAGCTTAAAAACAAGTGCCAAAAATATTTTCAATAAATAAGCTAAGGTCTAGAACAAAGTTCATGGATATTTATTAGGATGGGAGAATAGCCAACACACAACAAGGCATAATTACCATGACTGGCATCCAATAAAAAAAATATTTATGCGAAGAAGCAGGAAAATATGAGACTCAGTGAATGGAAAAATCAGCCAGTCAAAACCAACCCATAAATGACCCAGATGACAGAATTAGCAGAGCAGGGCACTGAGACTATCAAGGTTACCCGTGCAACATGATCTGGTGTGTTCAGAAGGTAGACTCAAAACTATGCATGCCAAGTAGAGACATGACAAATATATGAAATGCCTAGATCAGACCTGCTAGAGATGAAAACAGTATCTAAGCTGGAAACTACACTGGATGAGGTTCATAGATTAGACATTAGAGATATTACAGGTGGAAAAGAGTTATCTAGCAACCATGCTCCCATGACTTTGCCCAAGTGAGTTGAAAGGATGTACCCACACAGAAATCTGCACACAGAATTTATAGAAGCTTTATGCATAACTTCCAAAAACACAGAAGCAACTAAGATGTTCTTTAGTAAGTAAATGAATAAACAAACAGGGGTATATTCATACAATGAAATATTATTTATTGTGCAGTAGACATAAATGTGCTATCAAGCCACAAAAAGATATGGAGGAATGTAAAATGCACAATATTAAGTGAAAGAAGCCAATCTCAAAAGACTACATACTGTTTGATTCCAACTACATAATTTTTTGGAAAACACAAAACTATGGAGAGAGTACAAACATCAGTGGTTCTAGGAGTCAAGCGGGATGGTGGGATGAATGGACAGAACCATGGTATTTCTAAATTAGTGAAACCCCTCTCTGATGCTATCATGGCAGTTATATGACAGCATGTGGAAAAACCCATAGATCTGTATACTGCAGTGTACTAATGCAAACTATAAATAATAATGTATCAATTGTTAATTAATTAAAAAAATGTGTTACATCAACACAAGATGTTAATAATGGGAATTGCAGGGACAGAGAAGAAGGAGTCTAATGGGAAACTCTCTGGACTTTCTGTTCAGTTTTTCTGTAACCCTGAAACTGCTTTCAGAAATAAAGTCTATTATTTTTTTTTAACGATCATTAAAAATTGAAAAAAAATATTGATAACCGTTTTTTCAACTGCCTTTCATAGGAATTGAGTCTCTTGATAAAGAAGATGATTTGTCATTAATGTACAATTCATCAAAAAAAAAAAAACAGGAAGGGGGAAGCTATGAGGGTCAACTATCCTGTCTTCTGCTGATCTGACTTGTTTCAGCGGGAAGTTTACACTCTGAATTGTTTTGAATTATGGATAACTCTCAGACATAATAATCCACAACCATTGTTTCTGTCATCTGAGCTTCTGAAATTGTGGGACAGCTCACCATAAAGATTTTATCCATTAATAAGGATATTGGTGAATAATTATTTAGTGTGGTTGACTAAACACACCACCCCTGAGCCTTAACAGGTATTTGAGTTAGGGAAATTATTGATGTGGGCTTGTGGAATTGGAGAGTTCTATCAAAGGTTATTTTGAAGGGACCAAGAGTAGCTCAACCCATATAGACTTGAGCTGAAAGCATATCTAAAGGCAGAGTCAAGGTTGAAAATGATTTTGACAACTCCCTCTCAGGCAGGATTTATTCTCTTTTACAGATGGAGAAACTGTGGGCCAAGTGGTTGTCATGAACTTTCCTCACACAATGGTAAGGAGTGAAGGTGTAAGTCAAGGTCATTGAGCTCCCAAGCCTTAATTTCCACTGTGCCACTCCTCCTCTTTTCTTGCTGCCATTACTTGGCAGATCTTGGTGGGGAACACACATTCTCTGATTCTTAGCTAAGCGTTGGTTTTGTTTTCCATGCCCCGTGTATTGCTGGGATTCTCATCTATTGATCACCAGCTTTCTGTCAAACAGTGGAAGTCCATGATATGTCGATTTTGGAGCTCTTTTTCTTCCTAAACCCAGAGAAAGAATACAATAGGTATAGATACTGAAATGATGATCCTCAGTTGCCATCTGGGAGAGCTAATTGTATTCTTTCTAATTTATTGTATTTTATTTTTGTTTCTTATTTATTTATTTTATTTTTTTCCCACAACCCAGCAACCCTATCCCTTTCCACCTCCCCCCGCCCCCCATTCTCCAGCAACCCTCAGTTTGACTCCTGAGATTAAGAGTCTCTTATGGTTTGTCTCGCTTCCTGGTCCCATCTTGTTTTGTTTGTCTTTTAAAAGTGATTTCTTACAATCACCTGCTCGCCTTTACTCATGGATAATAATCAGAGTAGCAGCACGAACTGATGACTTGTTCTCCTAGTGAGCTCTTTCCGCCACAAGGTTAAGGAGTTGCTGGAATTTTGTGCTGGGTTACATCTTCTAATAAAATACCAGTACCTTGGGCTTTGTCTAAATTGCAAGGCAAATAATAGTCACATCTGTTTGTTTGTTTGTTTGTTTTTGATGTAAATGTTTCTTGGAAAATATTGGCAAGTTTTTCCTTTAAATATAGACTTTTCTACCATATCAAGACATATTTCCTATTATATCCAATTTGTTATAATCCCTGAATATGGACCAGGATGTTTATGATTAATTTTATGAAAGTGACAATCTGAGCTAACTAGCCAAAATAGTTAAAGAAGAAAAAAGAAAAAAAGGAGACACTCTAATGGCTAGGGAACTTAGGGCTTCTCAATGTTTTGGATGACATCAATTAAGCCCAATAACCATTAAAAACATCAACTGATGTTGAAAGAAAATTTCAGCTCTGAAATGTAGATTTGAGGTCACGGAGGGGCACTTTTCCATTAAATATGTTGTAACAGACTCAGAGGGGTCAGGAGATTTGCCACTTATCATAGTCGTGAAAGTGAGTATTAGAGCCTAAAATGCACTCTATATTTTAAGCACAGGGAAGCAGGAAGCAAGAGGAATAAAGTCAACTCGCTGAAGAAAGATAATCTTTCAATAAATGAAGTTGGGACAGTTGGGTGATCATAACTTAGAAATGAATTTGGATTCTCACCTCACACTATATTAAAATTTATTTCAAAATAGATTATAGACCCAAATGTAGTATCCAAAATTAAATCTGGAAGAAATATTGGAGAATGTATCTGTGACCTTGTCTTGGGCAAAGATTTCTTAGATAGGCTCCCAACAGCGTGATTTATAAAATTAAAAAAAAAAAAAAGAACCTAATCAAGATATACTAGTTCTTTTTTATTTTTAAAGATTTTATTTATTTATTTGATAGAGAGAAACACAGCGAGAGGGGGAACACAAGCAGGGGGAGTGAGAGGGGGAGAAGCAGCCTTCTTGCCAAATGGGAGCCCACCACAGGGTTTGATTCTCAGACTCCGGGATCATGACCTGAGCCGAAGGCAGTCACTTAATGACTGAGCCACCCAGGTGCCCCCCAAATATACAATTTCTGTTTTTAAAAACCACTCTTACAATGAAATGAAAAAGCATAAACTGGGAGAAACTATTTATAAAACATATATCTGATAATGGACTTGGGTACAGAATTTATGATGGGCATTAAAGTTCAATAAGAAAACAATCCATCAAAAATTTTAAACAGAGGGATGCTTGGGAGACTCAGTTAAGAAGCTCACCAGGTCATGATCCTAGAGTCCTGGGATCAAAGCCCAGATAAGGCTCATTGCTCAGTGGGAAGCCTGCTTTTCCTTCTCCCTCTCCTTCTGCCTACCACTCCTCCTGCTTGTGCTCTCTCTCTCTGTCAAATGAATAAATAAAATTAAAAAAAATTTTTTTGAACAGACACTTGTTATAGTGATAGCAAATAAACACATGAAAATATGCTTAATATTATTAGTCATTGGGAAAAGACAAATTAAATCCACAATTAGTACCATTGCACACTGATTAGAATATATAAAATTAAAAAGACTAATATACTAAGTGTTGACAAGTACATGGAACATTGGGAGCTTCCATTTTTAGCTGGTAGAAATTTTAAATGCTACAACCATTTTGGAAAAATTAGTTTCTTAAAATGTTAACATCCACCTACTCTATAAGCCATATTCACCTCTTAGGTATTTATCTAAGATAAAGTTTGTATACATTGAAAAGGAGATCTGTACACAAATGTTCATAACACCTTTATTTCTAAGAGCCCAAAATGAAATATAACCCAAAGTCCATAAACAGCTGAATACATAAACAAATTACAGTGGGTACACACAATAGAATACTGCTTACACAACAATAAGGTCATATCCCAAAATAAAGGTGTTGAGGAAGAGAAACCAGACAACAATTCATAAATATTTTTATGATTTCATTTATATAGATGCCTAGAAAATGCAAACTAATCTATAGTGATAGGAAGCTGATTGCTATTTGCCTGCCAGTGAGGGTGGAAAGGAAGGCAGGTGGAGCGACTACAAAGGCCACGAGGACACTTTTGAGTGTGATGGAATCATTCATTGTTTTGTTATGGTGATTGTACACATGCTGAAACATCTTATTTATATTTTAAACACTTGAAATTTATTGCATATCAATAGTATCCAAATAAGACTGTGAATAATCTCAAGAAATTATGCCTGAAATAGAAATACTAACCATTTATGGAATATAGATAAAAAAGCATTAAGAAGAGGATGCATTTTGTTTATTTATTTATTTATTTTTAAAATTTTATGTTATTTATTTGAGAGAGAAAGAGAGAGACTGAGTGAGAGCAGGGGGAGGGACAGAGGCAGAGGGAGAGAGAATCTCAAGCAGATTCTGCATTGAGCTGGGAGCCCAATGCAGGGGTTTCCATCTTAGGATCCTGAGATCATGACCTGAGCTGAAATCAGGAGTTGGATGCCTATCTGACTCAGGTACCCTGAAATGATGCATCTTAAAAATGTGGGATACAGCTAAATTGAACATTTGAGGGAAATGTATTATGCCACTAAATACTTATATTAACAAGAGGAAAAGCTTGTGAATAAGTAGCCATTAAAATTTTAAAAATTAAAAAGAAATAATTCAAAATAGAACACAAAATAAGAAAATGAAATAGAGTTAAGGATAGAAATTAGTGACATATAAACCCAAATTATGAAAGAGAAAGAGAACAAAATCAAAAGTTGTATTTTTATAAAGATAAAAGAAATAGATCTTTGTTAAGACCAATCAAGGAAAAATGAACTGAAAACAAATAAACATAAAATGAAATGTAAAACCTAGCATTAAAAAGGTAAAGAAATTTGTGATCAATGCCCTGTCAATAAATATGAAAATTTCAGTGAACTTGACAATTATATGTTGTAGCTAATGAAGTAGTGTCCCAAACTTCTAAGAAAAAGGGCAACATATAAATCATGTTATTGGAAAGTAACTGGTAGCTCTAGGTGGCTTGTTCACTTACATAAAATATACAAACAAAAGTCTTAGCATGGCAGATGAGTTGACAGTGATTTTTGTTAAACATTTTATGACATAAAAATTACTTGAGAAAGGAAAAATATAAGGAGACATTCTTCATTTGTATTAGGAGGGATAGTATTTCCTTTATGCCCAAAATGGAGAGATATTTTTCTTAAATCTCATTAGCATCTGTCTTCCCACAATTTTTCACTCTGCATCATCTACTGTCTGGAACCAGGGAGAATATATCAGATTCTTTTTCCAGGTTCAGTCCTTTTAAACAGGTGAATGACATCCTTTATCTGCCCCAAGTTTTCCTTCTCAAAACTAAACAGGACTCTCTTAAAATTATTTATATCAAACCAGAAATATTAATTATAATTTACACATAGAAGTAAGGAAGTATTCTTCTCATCTAGAAGTGTCTTTCTCTTAAGAAAGTCCTTAAGAAGTCAAGAATGGGGCACCTGGGTGGCTCAGTTGGTTAAGCAACTGCCTTCGTCTCAGGTCATGATCCTGGAGACCCGGGATCGAGTCCCACATCGGGCTCCCTGCTCCGTGGGAAGCCTGCTTCTCCCTCTCTCACTCCCCTTGCTTGTGTTCCCTCTCTAGCTGTGTTTCTCTCTGTCAAATAAATAAAATCTTAAAAAAAAAAAAGAAGTCAAGAATGGCAGAGATTCAACAGTGCAATAGAGAATTCTAGCTCATAACAAATATAAGGGAAATGACTTCTTTCTCTCTCTCTTTTTCTCTTTCTGTCTTTCTCTTTTCTCCAAAACAATTTCTTCCCCAAATGTCTTCTTCTCTACCCCTCTGCCCATCAGGTTTGGCTTTCAGGATTTTCTGCCTCAACTTACTATAGTCATCATCACGTCCAATGATAATGGATCTCATGAGAGTGTCCATGTCCTATGAAAGAAAAGACAGCATCACAGAAGTCATCTATTTTTGTGGGATTTTTAGCTAATCCATTATCTTATCCTGTTATCTTGGAAACACAATTTCAGTCATTCTTATTATCAGCATGCTGTATGTGGTCATTGAGTGTCAATCTCTATTTTTGGCCCAGTGTCTAGATTTCCCAGAGTGCTTATTCCCCTCAAAAAGTCCTGCATGTACTCCTCTGCACCATCCCAGTAGGGAGATAGAAATATCTATGCAAATGAACACTTGTCTACTCTATGTATGAAATAATAGCACTACCTACCTTTCAGGAAATTCAGGTTTTCTCTTCTTTAGCAGACTTATACATGAAAAAAGAAGCAGAATGCATATATGTCAACAATGAAGCTTATTTTTGTTTTTGTTCCCAATGCATCAATAGAAGTTGCCAAAGTTACACGTTTCTTAAGATTATTACATATCCTTATGTCTTATATTCTCATTGTAACTCTCTATATACTTGTAAATCTCAGAATTCCATAATTAGCTGGATTAGATATGTGTGAGAAACCCAGTCATGACTATAGAAGATACATGTGTTCATAGTAATGAGTATCTATGAATGACTACATTTCTGCTACCACTGGGTGCTATATGCCTAAGAGATTTATTTTCTATTCCAATCGCGTTAGAATTGTCATTTCTACAAACACTTCTGTTCATCAGAGAGTATCTTTCTTGGTTGAATTCCCTCTAGACAATTCTCTAATGATCAATAGCTTTGTTATCCAACAGATGTAAGAGGTTGGATGTGCCCCTTGTGTGTGGCATCATGTAGGTCTCATTTATTGCAAAGTTGATCCAGAAATTTCTTATTCCTGCTGGTCCCAAGAGTCTGGAACATCTGTCTTTTGCCATCTCCTGACTTTTAATGTCTTTTTGTTCAGTGTATTGCTCTGAGTAGCCTGGTTCCCTGGGAAAGGTAAGTACATGTATATACATATGCATCCATTAATTAAAATGTATTTATCAACCATAGTGGGTGGTAAGATGCACTCTCCACCTAAAAGACAGAATGCCAATTAAACGTTTGCTCTGTGTAAATATCTATCCCATTCTATTTTTCATTCTTTCATTTATGTGTTCAGATTATTTTAATGAAGCATTCACCCTGAGGCAGGCCCTGTGCTAGCTCTATAAACTGACAATACTCAGACCTGTCCTCATGGAACTCAGCACCTTGAGTTAAGTGTGGGTAATTATCTGTCCTTACAAAGGCACTTTAAGCCCATAGGCTTCATGAAAAATTTCATTTCCTAGCAAGCTTGCAAATAATGTTTTTAAACATTGCCTCTTGCACTTTAGTTATGGGGATTGCTATGGAAACCCGCTACATATCCCCATTTTACAGCCACTTATCTGCGCCTGTCTGTTTCATGCGGCTTAAAGCAGACCTTGGGACAAGGACTTGGGAGCAGGTAGTTTCTTCAGGAGATAGACGTGCAGGAGAAAGAACCCGAAAGTGAAATAGGGGAAGAGAAAAACCACCGATGCGTTTACCACTCTGCATGACTGGAACTCAAACCACAGAGATTTCTCTGAATACTGTCTGCATTTTCCTATCAAGATCTGGAGAGGCTGAGGTCAATTATCACTGACTTCTGTCCCACCATTGTTAAGCATCAATCTTGGCAGAATTGGCTTCTCTGTACTTTGGGCCTGAGCTTGCAGACCAGAGAAATCTTGTGTGGCCTGAGCACGCCCTCAAAGAAGTCAGGAGAGGGAGACAGTCATCTTCCTGCTAATTATCTACCAGAGCCGAGCCGCAGGTCAGCTCAAAGGTGGTCAAGAGAGTATGGACTGGAACAGACATTCCTGCTCTATTATTCATATATTCTTAAATCACACGACCATCTGGTTATCTCTACGGGTAGAAGGTACTGATTGTAAAGGGAAGGGGGTGGGGATGTCATTTTTACCAGTTGACATAGAAACTTGTGGGTATTCAAAGACTAGAAATGATTTCGGTCTAAACTCTTTCTAAGTGATGGTGATTCTTCTGTTTTGTTACAAATGCTACTGCTTCTCCTTCTCCCATTATGATATAAATGACTACCAGCTACATGATTGCACTCCTGCCAAGCTTATTTTCCCTTCTACCGGTAATATCCGTATTGCATTCTGAGCTCAAATATGGGAGACATAGCCTGGTCGTGTTTATAAACTAGGCGGTAATGGGGGAGAACTGGGGAAATAGAAGTGGGAGTTGAAGAAAGGGCAATGATAGAATTGATGGCACTCTGAAAACTATAAAAAAAAAAACCTCCAAAATATTAGTGAAGTCCCTCCATCCATCTGAGATGCTAATGGCCAGTCCTCTCAAATGCACACACATTAACCCAAAATTCCCACTAGACATATGGACCCTGCCAAGTCTCTAAATGCCGGTCTGAGAAACCAACTCTCTCTGCACCCGCATTAGATCAATGATCCAGAAAGGCAAAGGTCTCTGGTTTTGACATTTGATTGATAAGAATTATATGTTCGGTATTTCCAACTGTGCTGAGATGTTGATATTTAACTTTTTTCAGAAAAGAAATACAAAAAGATTTTTCTTCTCTTAAAGGGAAAACCAACCAGCTGTTTTCTGATCTGTTAAAAGAAATTACAGTATTTCCCATTACCGCCAGATGCTTTATGGGTCTAGGTTATTTACTGACCCATGAAATCTCAGTTTGGATGCAGCATCTGGCCGCTCAACAAAGTCTTACATTTTACACAATTTTCCACCTGGACTCACCAGAAAATACAGACCTAAACTTGATCTAAATGCCAAATACTCCTCTATTTCATGTTAATTTATTTCCAAACTTTTCTGAAACTCTTAGGCTACCGAGAACCTCTGGGTTGGATCCCACCGGGCCCCAGCTCCACTGTATCCTCACACGAGTATGGCTACTAGCACCGACTTTCAATTCTACAGGAGGGCAAAAGTGAGGACCAGGAAGAGGAAGAGTTGGGCAGGAGAGGCCCTGGCACCACCACCCCGCATCCTGCTATATATCATCGAGTTCTCAGCCATCTGTGTGTGCAGTGCTATCTGGATCCTTTCAGATTCTCCTTTGTTGATGGGACCTCTAAAGGGACAATTGGTGCTCTGACCATTGGTTTAGAACCTGCTTAATTGTCTGATGCACAATGAGCACACATGATTCACTTGATCAAAATTTAAATCTGTAAAATACATATTTTTTTCGTGAATAGATTTTAATTGCATAAAGGATGTATGGCATTTTAGAAAATTCATGTGGTCTCTAGGTGCCAGGTGATTTTTGCATACATCTTCTCACTACCCCCCTTCAAGTCTCGTAGTAATCCTGACTACTATATATCTTTTTATTCCCTTTTTTGCCAGTGAAGAAATGGAGGGCCATAGGGTCAACATCATTCATCTATAACAAGCAAGTGGAAAAAACAGAACTTTTATCCATTTTTTGAGAATATTTCCAAAGCCAGCTAATCAAAAAATATTCTACCAAAATTCCCTCGCAGTAATTACCCTATTTCCCTATCTTGGGGAAAAGTTTAAAAAAAATAGAACAAATTATTTGGCACTATTTTTAATGAAACTTTTTAAAAATCTGAGATAATTATAAATTCCAATAAAACTGTAGAAAATAATGCAGAGATTCCACGTACATTTTACCCATTTTACCCATGGCAACATCTTGCAAACTATAGTAGGTGTCACATCCACGATATTGACATCGATACAGTCAAGATACAGAACGTTTCCATCCCCACAGAGGGATTCCTTTTCTAGCTATATCCCCTTTCATCACACCCCTACCATATCCTCAACCCTCAGGAAACACTAACTTCTTCCCCATTTATATAATTTTATCATTTCAACAATGGTATATGAATGGAATTGTGCAGTTTGTAACATTTGGAATTTTTTGTTACTCCAGTTTGTCTGGAGATTCATCCAAATTGTTACCTGTATCAGCACTTTCTTTTTGTTACTGAGTAGTATCCTGCAGTGAGAATGTATCAGTTGGTTTCTTTGTTCCCCCATTGAAGGACATCTGGGTCATCTCAGGTTGGCGCTATTACAAAGAAATCTACTGGGAACATTTATGTGCAGGTTTCTTGCATAAACATAGGTTTTCAGGAATGGAGTTGCTGAGTTATTTGGCAAATGCATGTTAGTCTATTGTAAGAAACTGGCAAACTGCTTTTCTGAAGATCTGTGCCATTTTACCTCCCCGCTAAGGGTGATGTTAGTGATCGAGCATCTCCATATCGTTAGGATCATTTTGTCATGTCACTATTTCTGTTTTAGCCATCCTGATGGGATTATAGTAATATCTCACTGTGTTCTTGATTTGCATTTCCCTCATATCTAATGACATTAAACACGTTTGCATGTGTTTACTGCCATCTGCAAATTCTCTTTGGTTATATCTCATTTTATATATCCTGTCTATTTTCCAATTGGATGGTTTGTTTTTTACTGTTGCATTTTCAGAATTCTTTATTTATGCTAAATACTAGTAGTATATGTAGTTTGTAAATATTTTCTACCAATGTGCAAGTCATCATCTCATCTGTGTAACTGTGTTTTGCAGAGTGCCGATTTTTACTTATGATCAGGCCCTATCCATCAAGATTTTATATTATGGATCATGATTGTTGGTGCCAAGTCTACGAACTTTTTGCCTACTCCTAGATTGTTAAGATTTTCTCCTCCCCCTTCCCCTTAGACTTTTCTAGTTTTACACTTTACATTGAAGTCTGTGATGTATTCTGAGTAAATGCTTATGTTATGAGGTTTAGGTCTGGGCCATTTCCCCACCATTTGGTAAACAGGTTATTCTTAACCCTGTGAATACTTTTATACTTTTGAAAAAAATGTTATACATACGTATATGAGTCTGTTTCTGGCCTCTCTCTTCTGGGCCATTGATCTACGTGTCTGTCCTCCTGCCATAACCACACTACTTTGATTATTTGCTATGCAGTAAGTCTTGAAACCCTGTAGACAATTTTCTCCCATTGTTTTCTTCTTTTTCCAAATTGTTATAGCTATTCTGATTTATTTGCTTTTCCATATAAATTTTAGAATAATCTTATTTATATCTACAGATCATCATTCTTGGATTTCCATAATAATTGTGTTATACCCATATATCAATCTGGGGAAAGTTGAAATATTTACTCTGCTGTGTCTTCCAATCCATTTCTTTAGATAGTCATTGGTTTCATTAACCAACACTTTGTAGTTTTAGCATACAATTCTGGAAATATGTTATTAGATTTACACCTAAGTATTTAATTCTTTAGTGATTTTATTTATTTATTTTAATTAGTTGGTAAATTAATTAATTAATTAGTAGCCTCCATGCCCAGCATGAAGCCCAATGCAGGGCTTGAACTCACCACCCTGAGATCAAGACTTGAGCTGAGGTAAAGAGTTGGACACTTAACTGACTGAGCCACCCAGGTACCCTTCATCCTTCAGTGATTTTATTTTTTATTAACATTTTAAAAGATTCATTTATTTGAGAGAGAGAGAGAGAGAGCAGAGAGAGAGTGAGAGATTCTCAAGAGAACCTGGACTGAGCATGAAGCCCAGTGTGGCGCCTGATCCCGTGTTCGTGAGACCGTGACCCTGAAATCACAAATGGAGCCCAAACCAAGAGCTGGGCACATAACCAACTGTGCCACTCAGGTCCTCCTCTTTAGTGATTCTAAATGGTGCTGTATTTTAATTTTTATGTCCAGATTTTCATTGCTACAATATACAAATACATTTAATTTTGTGTATTGATGTTATCTTACTTCCTTCCAGGAGTTATTTATTTATTTATTTATTTGTTTGTTTGTTTAGATTTTTAAAATCCTTTTGAGAGAGAGAGAGAGAGAGAGAGAGAGAGAGAGAGAGAGAGCAAATGAGTGGAGGTGGGGAGGGGAAGAGGGAGAGGGAGAAGCAGACTCCCTACTGAGCAGGGAACCCCACACTGGGCTCAGTCCTGGGTCCCTGGGATCAAAACCTGAGCAGAAGCAGACCTTAATGAACTGAGCCCCCATGTTCCCCTTCCAGGAGTTATTTTCTGTATATGTTTAATTTTCTATGTACACAATCATGTGCAAATAGGGATAGTTTTGTTGCTTTTTTTCTGATTCATCTTGCTTTGATTTCCCTTTCTTGTCTCATTATACTGGTTAGATCTCCTAGTATTTGTTGAATGAGAGTGGATGGAACGATGATCCTGGTCCTGACCATGACCTTAAGGAGAAAATATAGATTCTTTCCTTTGACCCTTAAATGTCATAATAGCTGTAGATTTTCTGTAGATGTTGTTTAACAGGTAGAGGAAATTCCCCACTGCTCCTAAGTTTCCTAGGTGTTATTACCATGAGTAGCTTGGATCTTGAAAAATGCTCTTCTCAGTCAAATGATCTTTTTATTGATTTTCAGATATTAAACAAGTCTTAACCACAGTGGTCATTTGTATAATCCTCTCTGGATGTTGACTGATCCTATGTACTAATATTTTGTGAAGGACTTTTACATCTATATTCATAAGTAGTATTGGCTTGTAAGTTTCTTTTCTATACTTCATTTGTTTTTGGTATCAGGGCAATACTAGCTGCATAACAAATTAAACAGTAATCTCCTTTCTTCTATTTTCTGAAAAAAATTATTGAATTGGTGCTGGTTCTTCATTAAAAATTTGGTAGTGGTGCACCTGGGTGGCTCAATTGGTTAAGTGACTGCCTTCAGCTCAGGTCATGATCCCGGAGACCTGGGATCGAGTCCCACATCGGGCTCCCTGCTCGGCGGGAAGCCTGCTTCTCCCTCTCTCACTCCCCCTACTTGTGTTCCCTCTCTGGCTGTGTTTCTGTCAAATAAATAAAATCTTTAAAAAAAAATTGGTAGAATTCTCCAGTGAGACCCTCTCATTTTCAAGATTTCATTTTTTGGGAAAAGTCTAAATTGCGAATTCAGTTACCTTCATAATCACTGGGCTATGTCAATTTTGTATTACATGTTGGTTTACTATGGTGGTTTGTACTTCCCCAAGAAATTACTATACTAGCAGGTTTTCAAATATGTGTGCATACAGTTATTGATAGTATCCCCTTACTTGTGGATGTCTGCAGAATTTGTAATAATGTCTCCTATTCTGCTTCTGAGACTGATAATTCCTATTCTCTTCTGTGTCAGTCTACAAGTCTGATATAAGCTTGTCAAGTCCCTTGGTCTTTCTTCAAAGACCCAGCTTTTATTCCATTGATTTTTATCAACTTGCTTTTCTATTGTCAGTTTCATTAAATTATCTTCCTTACTATTTCCTTTTATTTTCGTAGCTTTGTGTTCATGTTGTTTTATATTTTCTGGGATGTTAATGTGTGAGCTTAAATTGTTAATTTCATATTCTTCTTATTTTCTAATGTTCACATTTAGTGCTATAAATTTCCCTCTTCACATGGCTTTAGCTGTACCTCAGTCTTTTCATGATTTGTATTTTCCATTTAGCTCAATATATTTTTAAAATTTCCCTTGAGACATCCTTTTGGCCCATTAATTTTGAGGGTTCTATTCAGTTTCCAGTTTTTTTTTTTTTTTAGAGGTTTCATATGATCTGCCTGTTGACTTTCAGTTCAATTTCTTTGTGGTCAGAAAACACATGCTGTGTGATTTAAGTGTTTGAAAATTTGTTAAGGTTTCTTTGTGGCTCAGAGTATCATTTACCTTGTTGTATGTTTCATGAGCACTTGAAAGAATTTTGTATTCTGTTCTTGATGAGTGGATTGTTTTATAAATGTGAATTAGAGTATATTGGTTAGTTATATTTTGAGTTCTTCCATATCCTTGCCTATTTTCTGTCTCACTGTGCTGTTATTGTTAAAAGAATTGTCTGTAGCTGTAATTGTGGGTTTTCCATTTCTTCTTTCACTTCTAAATGTTTTTGCTTCACCTATTTTACAACTCTGTGTTTGGTATTTACATACTTGTGATTTATCTATCTTCTTGGTATACTAGCTTTTTTCTTACCATGTGGTGTCCCACTCTGTCCCTGATAATTCTGTTTGCTCTGAAGTATATTTTATCTGAATTACTATAATCTTGCTTTATTTTGATTAGTGTTGACATGTTATATCTTCAATTCTTTTACTTTCAACATGCAGATAACATTATATATTTAGTGAGATTCTTCCAAATGATGTATATTTGAATCAGGTCTTTTAAAACCACTCCCCTAATTCCTATCTTTTTTCTAGAGTACTTAGTCATTTTATACTTAATGTACATATTGATATGTTAGGGCTTATGTTTGCTATTGTAGTTAAAATTTTGCTTGTTGGTTTGTTTTCTGTTTATTTCCTCTGGAGTTTTTTCTTTTTCATGTCATCCTTTGGGCTATTTGCACACTTTTGGGACTCCATTTTAACACATCTATTCTGTTTTCGAGTACATTCCTTAGCATAGCATTCTTAGTGACATATATCACACCATTCTCGTGTGACATTTACTTGTTCCAGTGAAACAGAAATCTTACATCTATTTTTAGTTCCTTTTCCCTCCTTTGTTTATAATATGATCACCTTAAATATTTTCTCTATGCTTGTTTATTTATTTATTTATTTATTTATTTATTTATTTATTTATTTATTTTAAAGATTTTATTTATTTATTTGGCAGAGAGAAACACAGCCAGAGAGGGAACACAAGCAGAGGGACTGAGAGCCGGAGAAGCAGGCTTCCCGCTGAGCAGGGAGCCCGATGTGGGGCTCTATCCTGGGCCTCCAGGATCATGACCTGAGCCGAAGGCAGTCGCTTAACCAACTGAGCCACCCAGGTGCCCCTTCTCTATGTACATTTATAACTCCCTCAGACAATACTGTAATTTTTAACATTTTTTTCAAGATTTATTTTTTCACTTGAGCGATGGCAGTGGGGAGCACAGGGAAAAGGAGACAGAGAAACCTTAAGCAGATTCCTCACAGAATGCAGGGCGTGATGCTGGGCTCAATCTGAGGACTCTGAGATCATGACCCAAGCCGAAATCAAGAGTTGAGTGCTTAAGTGACTGAGTAACTTAGGATCTCCAATTTTCAACATTCTTAAATACAACTAAGAAAACTTAAGAGAGAAAGAAAAGTGTATTTACCCACACAATTGTTTCCTGTTTTTGTTTTTCATAGATTGTCTCATTTGATACTTACATTATGCCCTAAAGTAACTAAAAAATTGATATCATCTTCCTTCATTTTATAAAGTGACACTCTGTCTTATCTCAGTAGCTCCTAAATGGCATACCAGAACTTGAATTCCAAATCTAGGGCTCTTCTTCCCAGCAGACTGCCTTTCTGAAAGGATATTGCAGTGATTTAGATTTGGGTCCTACAGAACAGTCAACCCAGATTTGAGTTCCAATTCTACTGGTGCATGAGTTTCATGAATTAGTGCAGTTAATTTTCTGTTCCTTGCTTTTTCATCTGTATAAGCAGCTAATAATAGAATCTATTTTATAGAATTGTTATAAGAATTAAAACTCTCAAGGTATAATATCTGGGATATAGTAACTTGAATATTATTATAGATAAACCCAACCTTCTATAGAGAAACTTTATAAACAGGAGTTGAGTTGGCATGTCGGTGTGACAGCAGAGAGTCTGGCTTGATGAGAGTAGAAGCTATGGCTGCAGAGTCATATCTAGTGATGTGTTCGGATAGTTGAAACTGAGGTGCAGTAGATTACTTTAGCTTCAGATGGGAAGACAAAATGAGATAGCTGAACGATTTGAATTGCAATGGTGTGATAAAAGATGTATTTTTAAAAGATTATTCATGCCAGAATATGTGAAGAAAATGTACTGGAGACAAAGAACTCTCTTTGACTTTCCAAGCCAATCAAAATCTACAATTCGACATGCCTATCTCCTTGATTCATCTTTCATAAGATGAATCTTATGCATAACTGTATAAATCGGTCTTTATAAAATCAAGCTAAATTTTCAAATAGCATATCTGAGCTTAAGGATTCTTTGTTCATTGCAAATAGTCCCAGCAATAAGAAGATTAATTTTCAACAACTCAGTATGTATGGTTGTAATGTGTTCCCCGAAAATACAATTTCATAGCATACCACTGGAGGGGAACAGATTGAACTCAATTATTTTATTCTCTCTCTTATTATTGAAATATCGAAGCATAACAATGACACCTTTTTTCCCCTAATTGCTTGTTGTCTAGCTGCTGGAATATTGTTGATCTTCAAAATTTCAAATATTTATATTGAAGTGACAATGTGTATTTCTGCAGCACAAGCAAGTGTCAGAAATAAAGGAATTCTAAGGGAAGGTACGCGATAAATCAAGAAATTTCCTACCACTGCACTTCCTTACCAGGAACAAACACTGGTCAAGAAAAGAGAAATAGAAATATGTGACTCTTTGAAAGGAGCTTGGGAGATTCAGTATGGGTCCATCTATCATCACTGGCAAGCGGGGCCTTCTGGGTGGCTGCAAGAGACTAGTGAATGTAGACTGCTGCCTTGCCCATGCAGAAAGCCCGAGATCAGCAGAAAATTCCCTGCAATGCATTTTACAACATCTAAGTAGAAATTGCCATAAATAAATGAGAAAAAGAACTATCTGTGAATGTTCTTAGATCAATTATTTCCAATGGTGTGCATTTTATAGTGCCACACAATGGAGGGATGTTCATAAACATGAATAAAGAAAAGAAGGAAAGGGCGAATCGAAGAAAGAATGAACAGCACAGCAGACTTCATTACTCTGTGCTAACCTTCTCTAGGTTCTCAGGTTATTGTGAAACTTTATGCATGTATGAATGCTTCATTTATACTTTATTAAACTAATGCCAGTGGACTTTATAAATAATATTTTATTTTAGTAAATTTATCTAGTATTTGTGTCTAGTATCCTATAAAACTACTACATCCAAGATCTCATTTAAAATAGCAATGCTGAAATAACTACCACCACTGGTTCAATATAGATATAGTAACTGAGACCAAATAAATTATCTATCCAAAATAAAAGAACAGCCTCCCAAACCGCCAGCTTAGAGGTGATAGGTGAAATCACAAGTGGATCTATAGCTATTCGAAGAGTAGACATGACAAAGAAAAGAAAAGAAATCGAAAGAGGGTCAGAACCAAGAAAAAAAAATCCCTACATTTAAAGGAAGAAGTGGTTTTAGCAAAGGAGAAGGAGAAGCGCTTTTCAGTGATACCTGACAAAGGGTAAGGACACCCAGGGCTTAGGGAGAGGAGAGGGAGCTAACCTTGTTTTTGTTGCATTTTTGAAATATGATTTTCTCATTGAGAAAATAAGTACAATCTTAAACTAGTAGTTTTCTCAAACTTTTTATAATCCGATCACCTGGGGAGCTTTTTAAGGGCACAGTTAGAAGACCAGACATACATTTCTTTTTCAAAACTCCCCAGGATTTTGATGCACAACCATCAATAAGGTTTTAGTATTGTGTTTTGTTTTTGCATAAATACATTTCAGAGCAGCAATGAAGTAGTACCGTCCACTCTTTGGTCAACTCAGAGTTGGCACAGAACACAAAGAGTTACACCAAAATCTAGTAGGAAGAACAACAAATTTTATCATTAAGCCATGACACCACAGATGGGGGGAAATATCTGAAAAGTGCAGAACAAAATAGATCTCATCAATGAAAATAAATGTTTTTTATAAGTGTAGCAATAGTGATTCCAACCCAGCTATCAAGACATAATGAATGGGGAATTGGGGTACCAGACTGAATTATGTAAAATGGGAGTAAGGAATAGTTAGCTATTTTTTTTTTTTGCAAGTTTATTAGCTAAGTGCTTCTCCATTCTCACTGAATTTCTTAAGAGAACAAATGGCAGGCTGGATTCCTGTCTAGGATTCATTTGTTTGCTAACTCGACAGTGCAATGTTTGCTGTAGAGGAAGTAGTCTGCACGAGGTGGGATTAGGCAGGGCAGAAACTGGCTTTTGCAGAAGCTAGAAGGATTTTCCATCTGTAGGATAAAAGCCAGGATCAGACAGGAAAATGTGGTCCAAAATAGACGATCGTTAGGCAACACGTCGCCATCTGCAATATTTGATTAATCTGGAATCATACTCCTCAATCAAGCCACTCTCCTGCTCTTGCAATGTAGTATTTTTCATTCTATCCAGGATATCTCCATGTAGCTTCACCTTGCTACAGGAAACTCAGTGTCCACAGGCAAGTGAATTGTCTTCCCCCAGATATATATTTCTTGTCTTCTCCACTTACAGCGTAGGGTCTGTAGAGTTGGAAATGTGCTTCTCCACCCCACCCACGTGCATTCCTTGAGCACATCTCCTCTCAGTACCTTCCCTGCTCACTGTGCGGTGTACACTCAGTGTGTTTGTAAGAGGAGTACATGAGTGAAAAGGGAACTGTGAAAACGTCATGGTTAAGAACACACAAACGAATGAAACTAGGGGAGCTTTCCCACATCTAAAGAAATCCTGAAACACATGGAAGAATGACAAGTGTTTGACGTCTTTCCTCCAGGGGTCAGAGTCCCATAGAGTTGATGAAGGCTCCATGAAGTTGGACCTAGTGAGGGACAGTCTCTGCCTAGATCTCTTTGGTACCAACAGTAAAGGACCCTTGAACAGGGAGTTGAAGGTGAAGAGGAAATTGGTGAAGCAGCTGATAGTGTGTAAGTGCGAAGCCACAAGGGAAGGGAGCACTTGGGCAGAGCTCTCAAACCTGAGAATGAAGCCAGAGCTCAACACTCCAGAAAGACCCAAGGTTTTGAACAACAATTCTATCTGGAAGGGGAGACTATCTCCCATGTGATAAAATATCTGAAACAGGTCTACTCACCAGCTGACCCTTCATGTAGGTTGCAGCATAAATGGAACTCAGGGGCCAAGATTTCAGTCCGAGTAGAGAGAGGACAAATAAAATGACTGTGCATTTGTATGTGGGTTTGAAGCTGGAGTCTCCTTGTTCCCAATACATGTGCTAGCTTAGATCCATTCAGATTCAAATCGTGAGAGTGTAAGTGTTACTTGTAAACATCCCTCACATTACATTTCTTGTTTCTTGAGCTGGAATTTGCTTTTCGGTGGCTTTGTGATGGGTCACTTTGTTAGGCTGATCTCCATTTCTTCAAATCTTATTTCTTGTGTATTTTCATTTAGGATGGAAAGCAAGGGGACTTCTCAGGATACTTGAAGGACAGGAGGGAAGTAATAATCCTTTCGAAAGCTTGCGTGTTGTTGACCTATCAACTGACCTCATTGGTAAGAAGTAGCAAGCTCTTCTATTTTTCCCTTCAGCTTCTCTAACTCTTGAGTCAGAGTGCATGTGTTTGAGTCCATGATGCATGGCACAGCCATCACTCTGCTTGGCAGGAGAATAGCTGACATGGGTTTCAGTCCATCCTCAGTGGCTTTTAGCTCCTGCTTGTAGATTCCAGTCTGTCTTCATTCTTTCCATTTTACACCTTTCTTTCCTGGAGACCTGTCCTTTGGATGTCAAGCTCTAACATCATATGCAGGGACATCCTTCCATACACCGCCTGCCAGCTCCATAATTGTACAAGTCCAAATTCTTTTAACAAATATCTCTAATTCAAACTCTGTCTCTTGATATTCTCTCTCTCTTTCTGTGTATTATATATGTGCACACACATATCAGGTATGCACATATGCATATGTGTATATATATGAGGTGGTTTTGCTTCTCTGTTGGAACTCTGACTGATTCAACTCTCCTAAGTTATATCTTCTACGCAGAATTAAAAAGTCTTGAACATCCTAGGAACTAGTTGGTCACACTTTGGTAATCACCAGCTACCCTCAATGCTCACCATCTCCTGCAGCATCCCAAGTCCCTTCCATCAACCCGAACAATGAAAACAACAGACACAGGAATAACCACTAAAATAAGAAATCTTATTTTGCTAAGTTCATGGGAACAAATGCGTTCATTGTTTTACAAATAATGAGTATTTGGGGAACTCAGTAACATAAGAAAGCCCACTTCCTCTGTATTATTTCGATTAACTAGAAGTTCCCCTCCTTGGGATGAGAAAAAAGTCATGTGCTGATAACTTGCATCTGATGATTCTGCTGCTTCTTTCTGGAAGACCAGAGAATAAATCTAACCCATTTTTTTGCACATTAATCTTTCAGAAATACCAAACAGGCATTGTGTTCCCATAAGTCATGTATCCTCTAGATCCTCCACCTTTCTGACCCCTTAGGGAGAGCTGTAGGGCAGTCCCAAGACTTTCTGCTCAATAAGACAAATGGTATTCCTCCTTACAGGACATGTAGCCTAAGACAATCTAAGGTCGTTTTGGACTCATCACTTAGAGAACAGAATCTGGGCACCCTGTCGCCTCATAATGAAAGCCTTGAGACATATATTCAAACTGAAGTACTTAGTATCTCTGGCATTACAATAGTTTGTGGTGTACTTTGAAATTAAGTTAGGAATGTGAAATGATCATGTAGACTCCCAAACTGGTCATAAAGAAACGAGACAGCTAGTTGGAGAAGCACTAGGTTGATTTGTGGCAACCTTGTTGAGTTGCTTAGTGGTGATTATAAATAATAAACTCCCTAAACATAATGAAGTAGTAACTGACAATAGAAAATCAATAATGCATGAAAACATCCCTGTGATTTACTAGTATTTAAGCCATCCTACACTATAGGGTTCAAAGCTTGCTTGAAAGCCACTTTCAAGGACCAAGAAGAGACTGTATAGGATGTCATTGTGGAAGAAGAGGGCAAGAACTAAATTCACATTTGTGGTTTAATAATTTCCAAGATGAATCCATTCCTATGGGATGGAGAGTTAATGGAGACAGATCAGCTGATTTATAGTGTAGCTTTTTAAAATTGCACAAACATCCTTCTTCTTTAAATAGTGCTTTTGTTTCCTGGGAATTAGAAGTTGAGTAAATACCTTGGCCTTTGTCCTGATCTTTGTGAGAGAACAAGGTCTCACATGTCACCTTCTCGATCATGTGGTTTCTAGGGAATAGACGAAGGTTGGCATCCACTCTGCAGGGCAGTAGTGACTCATGGCCCTCAAGAAAGAACAAAATTACATCTAAGGCAGGGGACACCAGGGGACTTATAAGATGATTAAGCACATAATAGAGTTTCAAGAAGGATGTGGGTACCATGAGATTGAAAATCATTCTGTATGGAGACCTTTAGTGGGATAAAGGAAGAGATCAGAATGAGATTCTTTCAGACCACTGATACAAAATTGTTCAAATCCTTTGGTCCTGTCACCATCTCTGATCTCTCTCTTTCTCTCCAGTTTGATTTATAAAACCTGTCCTGTCTCTTACTTTCATCTTAACATGTAGGACCCATCGCTTTACCTTCCTTTGCACACGTTCTAAGCCTCCTTGCTTTATTGCTGCTTGTGGTTTTCACCAGCTGGCCCCAGTGACGCCGCGCTGCACCCTTACTCTGCAGGACCCGTGGCTACTTCCAGACTATCGAGTCATTACCCTGCAGGGAATCACACCTTCTGCTCACTGTGTTGCTGTGGACCTTGGTTACAAATGTGCTGAAGGCCTGACCACGTCCACAGGGCCCGGAAGAGAGCCCTTAACCAGCATCGTCTCTCTTTCCCACAGTGGATGTTTTGTATATTCCCACCACCTCTCAGACCTCTCGTGTCTCTGCCCCATCTAGGTCCTCAGCTGATGCCCTCAGCTCTGATTCACAGAGGAAATAAACCTCCAAGTACTTCCTGAGAATTGCTTTTGTGCTCAGGACTCTGGTTTAACTTCCTGGTACCAAATATAAAAATGTTTGGGATGCCTGCTTTACATTTCTGCTCCCAGTTTTGGAATGAGTGAGACCACCTCCTCACATGCTTTTATTTTTCCCCCCAGAGTTTCAGATCTCATCACATTCCACCTTTCCAGTGACCTCACCTCGCCTCCCCCTCCCCCACACAAGGACTTCAGTTTCAGTGATGTCTTTTCATCAGCATCACACACACACACCTACATACTATCAAATGCCCATCTCAAACCTAGGTTCCTCCCCCAGCCATCCACTTCTTTCTTGCTATTTCCCACACATTCTTTAAGACAACTACTAGCAATCTATCTCAAATGGTTTCTTGATTGGGCGAGGGGAGAAATCCCACGCACCGTATATTTGTGTTGGCATTATTTATGCCAAAAAAATGTACACAATTTATATCTTCTGTAACAGTAATTTGGGTAATTAAAGTATTCTATACCTGGATTGCCTTGGCAGTCATATAAATGTTTAATAAAATAAAATAAAAATCATCCGAAATGATTTTTAATTAAGCAAAATACAGACTCATATATATGATGTGATCACAGCCATATAATAATGTGGAAGGAATAAAACCTGGAAGAAAATGGACCAGTGTTCAATACCAATGAGCATCCCAAAAGAGGACCCCGCCCTGGGGTTTTTTCAAACTTCCTCTGTGCCTATGGAAGTGTCTGTGTGGAAAAGGGGTGTGTCTGTACCTGGAGCCCTCACCCTCCTACCCCTCCCACTAAGGTCTTGGTTCCTAGAGACCCCAAAAGTCCCTGCTAGAATGATTTTAGTCTCCTTTTCAAATCTTTCCTTTCAAATGTAAATTATACCTTGAAGAGCTGACCTAGAGACAGCAGATTTGACATGTATATAAGGGAGTCAGATTGCTGGCTGAATTACATGGAATTCAGATACATGGGCCAGAGCTGGCGTCAGAGACAGACGGGCTAGTCTGCCAAGTAACAGGAAGAAACTCCCAGGACCCCAAGATTTCAATATTTGAACCTGATATATCTGTCAGGGTAGGGGTCAAAAATATATATTTCATTGACAATTTGTTACTTTGATTTATTACTCTTAGATATATGGCAAATGGGCTTCTATTTGAATTTTTGGCAACAGTACAAATGCTATGAGCACTCCAAGACAGTAACACCCATTTAATCTCTATGAAAGGAGAGTCTTTCTCATTCCTGTCCTCCCTCCCTGTCTCCCTCCCTTCTTTCTTTCCATTTCTAAACCCATTTTCTGAATATCCAAATTTTTAAATTATATTTATGGTTAGACAACGGCAAAATAAATTTTAAAATATTATGCAGTAGTCAACAGATAAGATACAAAATAATAATACAAAATTTTAAGATAGGCATGCCAATGAAAGATTCCATAAATATTTGGCTCCAGGAAATGTAGATAAAAGAGCCTCAAAAGTAAAAAAAAAACAATGCCTAGACCACAGGTGGTAAATGTTGCTATTGAGAAAAAGTAGCTCTGCCTTGCATGGTGATTTTCCACTTTAAACCCAAAATACAAATCCCACAGCAACAAAGGACATGGAAAAAATGAATTAAATCAACATATACAAAAATATTGCTGTGAAGCCTTGATTAGAAAGCTTTTTCAAGGTTCCTTCTCAAATAAATATGATTGACAGTGAAGGATTCACAATAGTAATGAGCGTAAGGAAGTAACAAGACCCCCAATTTTCAAGGTCAGGGATCTGTTAACGCTAGGACACTGCTAAGGGAATAGAAAATATAATAGCTTCGATTTACTTATCCCAACACCACATTTTATCGCATCTCATCTTTTCTCTTTCAGCCAAATGAATTTCTCCAATAAAAGCGTTCTAAGAAATTTACACAGGCATGAAGTTAGACATGAAAGGGTTTTCCATTTTCTTAGAATTGCTGTCTTGCTCCTGATTAAGGCAGGGGAGATGCACTTTGAAACAAATGAGGTGACATTTAGTGGATGGTCCATGAAGTAGCACAGAGGAAAGCCAGTGAATGGATGGACTGGATCACCGTCCATTGACCAAGACCCTAGCAAACTCTGCTGGAAGAATGTTAGTGGGATAATGTTGCATTAAAGCAATCTGGTTTCCTTGTCTTTGAGTGCAGAGATAGCTCTGTGAGTTGCCAAATTTTGAAGTTTTGTATATTTAGGTCCTAGTAAAACTTCACTGCCTTTTTCCCCTTAGTCCAATTTCTTACTTATCCAATATATCACCTAAAACCCTGTTATAATCTATCTCTTTTCTGGTTATTGTTTTCCTGATTTTTTTATCCCATTCTATCCCAATTTTATTTTCCTAGTTAATATTTTTCTCTCAGTTTTCCAGTTCCTATAATTTTTAATTTCTTTTTAAAAGTTTTTATTTATTTATTTGGGGGAGGGGGGAAGAGAGAGAGAGCATGAGAGGGCAGAAGGTCAGAGGGAGAAGCAGACTCCCCACAGAGCCGAGAGCCTGATGTGGGACTCGATCCCAGGACTCCAGGATCATGACCTGAGCCTAAGGCAGTGACTTAACTAAGTGAGCCACCCAGGCACCCCTAATTTTTAATCTCTTAACCCAACTAACAGGTTTTTTTCATCAGGAGACACTGAACTCATCACTGGCCATTTTTTTCAATTTTAAACACAGGGAAACTTTATGCGGCTTCAATAAGTAATAATAAGGCATTCTTGAAGCCTGCATGTTTTTGTGGATAGGCTCTTGTAGGATGTGCCTTCTCCTGGCACAACTTCTCCTGTCCCTTTAAGGGCAGGCTTTCTTCAAAGAGTACCTCCTCTGTGTACCTTCTTGCTCCCACTCCTGCTCAGGTACCATTAACCCCTTTGATGGTGTATTTTGAGTGGTCTTCTCCAGCTCTGTTTAGAAATGTTCCATTTTTACCTTACCAGTGTTCTCTGCCACAGAAACAATTTTGGTTGATCTTTTTGTTGCCTAGAGCTACTTTGATAGGCTCTTGGTAAAGTCCTAATAACCCACACCAATCACGAGCATCCTGTACATCACTGGTAAGTACCAGAACTGGGAATCATGGACAGTTTCACAGTGCTGGGGTGTTTCATAACACAGACAACTTTCTGAATGTAAGTAGGGCGGTGGTCATGCCTGACTTGGTTTTTTTCTGTGTTGATGAACACCCACCTTCCCCAGAATCACTTCGTTGACTCTGTTCTGTCTGCCCTCTAGAATGCATGTCCTGTGACAGGAGGGGCACATGCGTCCTCTTCGTCCATAGCACCTTGCACGCTTGTGTGGGGCATGCTCCAACCATGTGAGAAATGTCTATCTCCCTGATGAGTGTGTGAATAAATAGATACAATCTGAGAGGAGGATGCTCCTCTCTTTTTGTGTTCATTTAAAGGGATAATGAATTTATATGGTTAAAAGTCTAAAACAACAGAAAGAAGGCACAGGGAGTAAATCATCTTATTCTTCTTCTTTCCCCAGCAGGTGTTTCTCTCCCAACCCCTGCAGTGTCCCCTTCCTGTCAGTTCCTTTTGTATTATTACAGTGTCACTTGATAACAACTCAGGAAACATATGCTGCCCTTACCTCCACTTTCAGACTGAAGGTAGCAGTCTGTACACTCTTCCTGGTCCTTTCTGCCTTCACTGAGTGTATCTTGGAATTCTTTCTATAACAACGCTTGGAGAATGGTCTTGCTTTTTTGGTGTCTTTGTGTCGTATTGTTTGTTTTTAACAGATGCATAGGAAGAATTGAGTGGTCTTTACTTAACCAGTCTTCTGTAGAGGGGCATTTGGGTGGGTTGCCCATATTTTGCAATTATCAGCAGCAATGCAATGAACACACCTGTACATATGTTTGCATAAGCAGGTGTATTTGCAGAAGAAGACTGAGCAAGGAGATCGTGGGGTCAAAAGTAAGTGTGTGTCAAATTTTGATAGTGATTACAAACCTGCCTCGATGGGGTTAAGCCATTTTTCACTCTTACTAACGATGAAAGGGAGGGCTAATTTCTTCACAGTGTTGATACCAAAAAGCATTTTCAAAGTTGCGTGTTCACAAATGTGATCATTGAGAAAGATTTCTCACAGTAGGCAAAGATGGACATGCTCACAGGTGTTTACTGGAAGTTTATAATTTGTGTGTGTATGTACACTTATTTGTGTTTCTTTATCCTGTATTGGGTTGATATTTTTTTTTTCTGCTTACTAACTCTTAGAAATCAGAAACAATGGTTATCTCAGGTGAACGTCTTCTTCAAACTGGGAGGAAAATATTTTTTATCAGTTTTTCTTTGTCTTCTTTTAAATTTATTTTATTTATTTACTTTTTATTGTTACTTAAGTTTTTTATTTTCCAGTGTTCCAAGATTCATTCCCCATTCCCCACACCCAGTGCTCCACGCATCAGGTCTTCTGACAGTGCTTATGACACGTTCTCCTCGTTTTGCTTTGAACATTTATATCAACAGACTGAAGCTATCATTTTTAATAACTTTTGTATTTTAACTCAGTGTAAAAAAGTCTTCCTTACTCCAGTTGTATAAGGGAATTCACCATGTTTCATGCCAGCAATTGTATGATTTCATAGTTACTTCATATGTGGATCCGTTTGAAATTTTCCTGGACATACCACATGAAGTTTGGTCAAAATGACTGTTCAGTTGTCCAGATTCTCAGTTTGAGAAGTCAACTTTATCATATACTGAAACTTTATGTTGGTGTCTTTGACTTCCTGTCTCTTCCTTCCATTTAAAGGAAGTGCTTCTGGCATTTCCGTAGGAACAACTATGTTTGTGTTTGGTCACAGAAAAAGAATTCTTGGAAAAGTTTTCAGCACTTGGCGCCTTATATGCCCCAAGGAATTTCGTCTTCCCTGGCTCCTAAGGTTTTAGGGAAGGTTATAAGGGAGCATGTGCAACTACCGGTCTCCTGCAGGATGCCCTGAGGAATGTAGGAAACAAGGAGGGTTTGTGCTTCTCTCGGGGACTCAGATGTGTATTTTGCTTGATTCTTACTTGATTAAATTTATTTACTTTTCCACTTTTCTGACCAAGAAAATCTGAAATATGTTTTATGCATGTGACTATGGCTTCTCTGTTTCTTGTTTGTTTGACTTATGGCTAATTCCTTTCTGTGTGGCCTTTCATTGATCAGTGATTAAAACTGACAAACAAGGGGCGTCTGGGTGGCTCAGTTGGTTGGGCGACTGCCTTTGGCTCAGGTCATGATCCCGGAGACCCAGGATCGAGTCCCACATTGGGCTCCCTGCTCGGCAGGAAGTCTGCTTCTCCCTCTCTCACACCTCTTGCTTGTGTTTCTCTCTGTCAAATAAATAAAATAAAATCTTAAAAAAAAAAAAAAAACTGACAAACAATTACAAAATTAAGGCTGCCTCATGAAAATGCCACCAGGAAGTTTTAGAAAGAGTTTCAAGCATCTGAGAAATAATTTACGTTATGGACCATTAGATGGAGTCTTGGACTTTCTCCTCCAGGTATCGGAGACTGTGGGGCCAAGACCCCATAGCCCCTGGACTCTGCTTAGCCTGAGTTGGCTTGCAGCTTCCTGAGGGGTTCTTGTCCTAAGAACTGCTTGAAGGTGATGACTACAAGAAAGAGGACTTGGGATTAATCTCTTCTCTGTCCTCTCTTAAGTGAGTTGTTCAAGGCACATGTTCTCACTCCCACTGAAACTGAGTTTATTCCTCTATGAAAAGAGGACAATTCACACTTTTTATCTCACACTCTTACCATGAAGATAAAGATATCAGTGATCACCGGGACGGTGCTTTGAAGCCTGCAGCCCTATATAGATCCAAAGCTTCAAATATATGGTGAGGGCCAATAGAGCAAGAATTCCATTATTCCTCATTTATTTTTCTCTGTGGCGTCCATCCCATACTACCTCATTTTATTTTTTTCCAATTTACCTTCTGTGTTGTCATCAGATCAGCCTTCTATAAATTCAAAAAGCTCCTATTATTCCTTTACTTAAAATTTTATTTTATCTTCAATGCTTGCATGAGAAAATCTAAGCTCATTAACAAAGCCCGTATCAATGTCATTTTCCAAATCCTGGTCTCCAAATTAAAATATTAAAAATTCTATCCCTTCCACTTCAGTTTGAGAAGTCAGCTTTTTTATCATATACTGAAACTTTATAATGTCACTACTCCTCCTTCATCGTGCCATGCACTTTTTCTCTGTGCTTTGGCAAATCCTGCTTCCTCTGTTTGCACTCCCTTATCTTCCCTGAAGGTGCTACCAGTGCTTCCCAATAACTAGTACCCATTCCTTTCCTTGACTCTCCATCAGTCTATGATCCCCAGCCTTTGTTCTTCATACACCACAGGTGGAAGTTTGGGTCAATTACAAGTAAGGGCTGCCACTGCCAGGACCAGCCCCTAAAACTATCCATCAGTAGGCAGGATCCTGGGGAGCAGGCACAGGACTCCTAAGGGAAGTCAGTAGCTGGAGTTGTCAGGATCCTTGGTTCTGGCATAAAGCTTGAACACAGCTTCTACCTGAGCTGTGAATGCCGTGGGACATGGAACGTAAAGTGGGCAAGAAGTCGACCTTTATTGTGCTAAGCCCCTGGGACTTTACAGTATGTGTTAGAGGAGCTGGAATTACCGACCTGAAGAGTGCGTCCCCCTCTCCTTTGCGGCAGATGTCTGTAAGGCACAAACTCTGCAGGGCGTCTTCTAGGATGCTTGCCATAATGCTTCCAGAAATAGAGACCATTTGTTCTCATGCCCTTTATATTCACCACAGCAGTTGATCTCTTTCTTATAACAGTCTTTTTAAAGGGGGTCTTTACAGAGCACCTGGGTGGCTCAGTAATTTACCTGTCTGCCTTTAGCTCAGGTCATGATCCTGGGGTCCTGGGATCTAGCTTCAAGTCCTGCTCCCTGCTCAGCAGTAAGTCACTTCTTCCTCTGCCTTTTTCCAAGATGGATAAATAAAATCTTAAAAAAGAAAATGAATAAATGGGGTCTTTACAAATATTCCGTAGCTCCCCTAAGGGCAGAAATTCTATCTTTGTACTTTAATACTCTTAGCTATGTTGTGAAGAAACTAAAAGACTTTCAATTAATGTTGCATAGATAAATGAATGAGTGAAATGAATCTAAGGCATTTATTAAAGTCTGTAAACATAAAGGTGGTATTTGGATAGCATACCCGTCAAAAGTTGGGAAAATGGCATATTTTTCAATCTATTCCTTAAGTCACAGAGTATGTCGTTAATCATTTTTGAGGAACTAGCCTTGCAGCCTTCATATCGACTATTCCATATTTAAACTCTGCTTTGACTATGCTTACTTTTCTTGTGTTTTATCAGATATAAAATCCCCTTGCCATATAGTAGGTTGATAACTCAATTGTATCTAATAAATTGAGAGAAACCACAGGATTCAATTACTTTTGATCACTTTTATAAAGGATAAACTGCTCTAAGAATAGCTGTTTGGAAACCTCAATGTTCTTTGCATCGGTCTTTTGTTTATTTTAATTTCAAATTTAAAGTAAATTTTAATTTCAAAATTGTTGCTGTTTATGACTGCGATGGGGCTTATTAAATGGTCTCAGTGCTTAGAAGCACACAAAGGAAGAAGCTGTTTTGATAGATGTCTTGACTGTTGTAGAAAGACACATAAAACCAGATGGACTCCAGGCATCACGCAGCAGTTACCGTTGTGTAATTGTACTTAACTACAACAGGGAGATCAGTTACTCTCTTACCTTTTCTTATGTTTACCTTTAAAAACACAGAATTAGATTAAGGGGGGGCAGGGAAAAATGAGGGAAGCTTGCTATAATTAGACATCAAGGTTTAAGGAAATAAGATAAATGGTTTAAAATGGATTTCCTTCTGTTTTTCTTACCCTGAATATCAAATAGTACATTCTTACTGAAACCTAAGGACAGAAAGTCAGAGGGAAAATAAGCAATTGGACAACATGTGGTCTCCAGTAGAATTCATATTACCCATGATCCGTTACACGAGTGTCTCACCGTAATTATTTCTCAAGGAGAAATAAAAAAAATGTTAATGTATATCTATGTCAAAACCAGAACATGGGCCAAATTTGTTTTGCTCCATTTACAGAAGCAGAATTAAAGTTTCTTCTGTTATTACATGGGCTCATGTGAATGCTGTAAATTAATATGTAGCTTCTTTTTATTTTTAAAGATTTTATTTACTTATTTGACAGAGAGAGACAGATCACAAGTAGGCAGAGAGGCAGGCAGAGAGAGAGGAGGAAGCAGGCTCCCCACCAAGGAGAGACCCCAACACGAGCCTCAATCCCAGGACCCTGAGATCACGACCTGAGCTGAAGGCAGAGGCTTTAACCCACTGAGCCACCCAGGTGCTCTAATATGTAGCTTCTTACCAGGGAAAAGTTACCTTGTGGATAGCAATGGACTTAATATTGTACTATCCTCCAAATTGGCTGTACCTGTTATTGAGATTTAGTATCAAATGGAAAATTACATCACTGCATTAATATTCAGGGAACATGTCCAGTTGTCCTTTCCATTAACATTCAGTAGATAAGTGTTTATGACATCTTGGGGCTTTCAGATGACTTTATATACATATATAGGACTATGATCATGACTAATTATATTATAACTATCATCATTATAACTAATTTATTAACTGAATATTATCTATATTTTTCAATAAGAAACTGTGACATATTTAAAGAAATTGTCCAGTGTCACATACTAGCCACAATCCCAGTTGGGTTTCAATATCATTTTACTTCAGACATTGAACTTTTTCTGATAGTTGCATAGAGTTTTTTCAAACAAAGAGTCAAACACAGAGCACCCAGATGGCTCAGTTGGTTTAAGTGTTGTTTGACTCTTGGTTTTCACTCAGGTCATGATCTCGGGGTCCTGAGATCGAGTCCCACATCTGGCTCCATGTTCACGGTGGAGTCTGCTTATCCCTCTCCCTCTGCTCCTTTCCCAGTGCTCACTCTCTCCCTCTCTGAAATAAATAAGTAAAATCTTATAAAACAAAGCAAACAAAAAACAAAGAGCCAAACAAGAAACCATTTTATTACAAATTTTTGTTGTTCTAAACTCCTCAGAATATTGGAATCACATTGCCTGCTTTCCTTGGCAAAGTCTACTTATAACTTAATTTTTCTTAGACTGCTGAATATCTCATTCAAGGCCTGTTAAATACTGCGAAATGTGCTTCTCATTTTGTGGGTGGTTATTATAGGAAATCCCTAGGAATTTTCTTTTAGAATAAATTCACAATGACCTTCTGTTTGTTTGTGGTTTAGTTCTTTCTCCTGTGTTTTAAGTGTGTGAGAAATCCTGCAAATGCATGTCTGAATTGGTCAGTACGGGGTCTAATTTAGTTGCATCACTAGGGAGAATTTAGATAAATGCCTTGGTGCAGGGATTGGTGGGCACTGGCTTTGCAGTATTAGCAGAACTCCTGACAGAGAAGCACATGTGTGGAGTCCTCAGCAGGGGATGAGGCCAGTTGTGAGGGACAGTGAGCAACTGAGGAAAAAGGGAAAAAGAGAAGAAAGACTAATTTTCAAATCCCAGGTCACTGCAACTTTCTGCGGGGCATGCCAGGCAGCACATGGCATGCATCATAAGACTGCATCAGCAGATTCTGTTTTGCCTGGGCTGGGACACACAGAAGGTGGAGGTCTCCTTTTTGCCTGCATGTGGGCAACTGCAAGCAACCTCAGCCTGGCTCCGTCTCAGTGTAAGGAATGCCTGGAAAAGTAAAGGCCAGTTTCCGCATCAGCCTCACAGAGTTTCCAAAGATAATGATTCCAAACTAAAGAATCAAAGAGCAGTGTAAAAAAAAAAAAAAAAAAAAAAAAAAAAAAAAAAAAAAAAAAAAAAAAAAAAAGAAAGAAAGAAAGAAAAGAGAAAAGAAAAGAAAAGAAAAGAGAAGAAAAGAAAAGAAAAATCAAAAAGACCAGCTTCCCCAGACCAGACACTAAAATCTTCAAACTCTGTAGGGTGGCTGGGTGGTGCTGTCGGTAAGCTTCAGACTCTCAGTTTTGGCTCAGGTCATGATCCCAGAGTCGTGCCATCCAGCCCCATATCAGACTCCGTGCTCAACACAGAGTTTGCTTGAGATTCTCTATCTCTCTGTCCCTCCTGCTCGTGCTCTCTCTCTCTCTCTAAAATAAATAAATAACCTGTTCAAAAAGGAAAATCTTCAAACTCTGTTCTTCAACCTGAAGGCTGTGTAGATAGGCTTGTTCTTGACTTATAGTCATTAAACCTCTCTCATCCTTGGAGGACCACATGAAAGGCCTGGTAGCCAGCCCCCAGTTCTCCATGAAGGCCATGTGGGTCCCAGGCATATATAGGAACACATACAATTTTGTGTGTTTAGATGTAGAAGAATGTCTGAGCAGATAATTGGGTGTTTTGAATGCAAATGTCTTCATATGTCACATATCTAGATGAATTTGTGTGTAAAGAACCCTTTTTACTGGAATAACATTTTTATAGCCTTCTGATTCCGTCCCTTCCCCAAAACAACATGGTCAGCACCTAGGTTGAATAACAACAAAATAGTGTTAATATTATTAAGCAATATTAGATCCATCAGCTCCCAGAATGTATCACTTTAGGGAACTGCCTTCCATGACTCCTCTTATGGTCCTTATAGTTTTCGGTTGTAAATCCTTTTGTCCATACTAAATTTAAAATCCAGGCATCAGTAGTGTAAATGCCAAGAATTAATTAGACCTTGGTTATCAGAAGGTGAAAAGGGAACTAAGGTATATATACAATGGAATACTACACAGCCATCAAAAACCCCCAAATCTTGCCATTTGCAATGACCTAGATAGAACTAGAGGGTTTTAAGCTAAGTGAAATAAATCAATCAAAGAAAGACAATTATCATCTTTCTGATATGAGGAATTTGAGAGGTGGGGCGGGGGTGGGGATTGTGGGGGGAAGGGAAGGAAAAATGAGGCACGATGGGACTGGAGAGGGAGACAAACCATAAGAGACTTTTGATCTCAGGGAACAGGGTTGCTGAGGGGGATGAGGGTAGGAAAGGTAGGGTGGCTAGGTGATGGACATTGGGGAGGGTATATGCTATGGAGAGCGCTGTGAATTGTGTAAGACTGATAATTCACAGACCTGTACCCCGGAAACAAACAATACATGTTAATAACAAAATAAATAATTAAAAAAAGAATGAGTAGGTTAAGACCCATTCAATGGAGGAAGAACACCTTATTGCCTCTATAGGCAAGCCCTTGACAAGAGGGTAAGTTCCCATCATCTGGCTTCCGCACTAACTCAGTGACCATCAATGTGTCCCTTTCTTGCCAGAGCTGGACCCTCTCCAGGCCCTTCCCATTGTGTTGTGAAAGTGACCTTCCGAGATGTAAATCTGCTTATTGCACTTCTTTGAAAATCTCTCAATCACTTTGAAGAAGAAAATTCAGCTCCTTATCTTAACACAAAAGCATTTGGATACAATTCAGGCACTTCACCTTAGAAAGGACTTTGACAAAATGTGTCCAGAGGACAGTGATAAGGTTGATAGAGGATCTAGAAATCCTTGTGGGATACATGTCAGAAGGAACAGAAGGTCTATAAAGGGGAACGTTACACTAAAAAAGTTTAAGCACAAGGAGAGGGGGTATGCTTGAACCAGCTTAGTGCAGTATGCAGGGAGAAGTGGGTCTGGGGACATATTAGCTGTGGATTCTGAGGAAAATGTCATCATCCGCGTTCATTTCGGTTTGCACATCTCTAGCGCGGGGTGGGGGCCATCTCTGCCTGACAGGGCTGTTAGGAGGATAGCAGTGGCGCAGTCCCTGGGCCAGTAGTTAGCAAGTGATAAAAGCTGGTTCTGTGACTACTATCCACATTATTTCCAACAAGACCATTTCAAAAATGAAATTGACTGCCTTGGAAGGTAGTAAGTTGCCCGTTGTGGGAAGGCAAAGCTTCTTTGGGTTTCCTGGTGTTCTTCTTTTTTTTTTTTGAAGATTATATTTATTTATTTGACACAGAGAAACACAGCTAGAGAGGGAACACAAGCAGGGGGAGTGAGAGAAGGAGAAGCAGGCTTCCCGCCAAGCAGGGAGCCCGATGTGGGGCCCCATTGTGCGGGATCATGACCTGAGCCGAAGGCAGTCGCTTAACCAACTGAGCCACCAGGGGCCCCTTCTGGTATTCTTATAAAAAGTCCTCATCTCCTAAGGCCTGGACGGAGACATATGTGACGTCAAGATAGCATTTGCTTTTACTTCCTCTAGAAGCATTTCCCTCCCCTCTACCTGTAGCATGAGCCCGGGAAGCAGTTGTCTGGTTTACTGCTGGGACGGCCGAGCGTTATATAGCCACAGTCCTCACTGGGTACGCAGGGTAAGCCCTGAGGTGCCACAAAGACGAGAATGCTATCTCCCCAGCTTCCATCTGAGACACTTGGTTAGGTCTTGGGCCCCTGGTTTGCCTGGTGCTTGGAAAAACAGATTCATATCCCAAAACAATTGGGCAGAGTGGGAGCCCAGGGCTCTATCCAACATCTCAATGGGGCAGCAGGGTTTTGTAATTGCTTCTATCTTTTCTGGAGAAGGACAGCCATCTCTTCCCTGCATCTTAAGGGGGAAATGCATTGTTCATCACCTCTCCCTGAGGAATATCCAGTCACTCTTGGGGAACACATTTCCATGCGGCTTTCAGCCCCTTGTCTCAGGTATAAAGTTTAGGACAAGCAGGCCTATGTGCTTATTATTTACTGTAACATGATTAATAAGAAATCCATCTATGATCCAGGACAACTTGTGTGTACATGCAGGATAAAATAAATAACGACTATTTGAAAAACTTGCGTATGTTACCATTTAAGAAAAAGATCAGTCATTATAAACCATGGGGTGTAAAGAAGGCTCTTTAACTTAACAGAAGCATGCACTCAGCAGGGCTGTGTGGGCTCATGCTATGTTCATTTTCTACATGTATCACCTTCTGGAGGGAAGGGACTATTTGTTCCTGGGGCAGTGAGGTTATTAGTTAATGTCATAAAGTAGCAAAACATATAGGACTGGCAGAGGATTCTAAAAAAAAAAAATAATGTATGCCTCAGGCTCTTGGTCTGGACGTTGTATTTTTATTAATGCGATCTGTGATTCTTTTACCATTTTGGAGACTACATCACACCCCTTGGCCATTCTGATTATGGAAGCCTCTCTGTGGAGTAAGCAGAGCAGGAAAAGAGTGTGGAAATAACGTGCCAGCAAAGCTGGCTTTCTGTATTATGTATGGTGTGTAAAAACTCATTTCTGTCTCAAGGACTTTCACCTTGCTGGTTTTTCTCTTTAGAATATTTTTTCTCTGATATTTGAGTGGTTTTCTCATTCCTCAGATCGTATTCTGACACTGTTTACTTTGGGAGGCTTTTCCTTCGGTCCTAACTAGTACTCTGCTTTATGATATTCAGGGATTGTTTGTCAGGGCCCCACTCTCCATCCATCTGTCATCATCATCCATCTATCTGGCATTTGCTGCCTTCCTACTAGATGTCAGGCTGTTTGGGATCAGAGACTCTGTCTTGGCTGCTAATTTATGCCCAGACCAAGGACCGTGCCTGGGGAAGTGCAGGCACCTAGGAGCTATTTGAGGATGAATGCTCAAGTTTTTCATCTTGTGAACAAGCCCCTAACTTGTGTGATTTTGGACAGCTCTGCATGTCATTATGCTGTAATTGCTTAAATAATGATCTCTGTACTTTCCTCCCCAAGGAAGATGCTTAATGGGGTCGTGAAGAATCTGCTATACCTTTTGTGTTCTGATTGTGTCCTAGTTGGGAAATGACCCTTCCTTCTAAAAGAACTTTAAAAGCACATTTTATGGGGTACCCGAAAGGCTCAGTCAGTTAAACATCTGGCTTTGGCTCAACATGATCTCAGGGTCTTGGGATCGAACTCTGTGTTGGGCTCCCTGTTCAGCAGGGAGTCTGCTTCTTCCTCTCCCTCTTTATTTCCCTCTGCTCCTCCCCCTGCTCATGCGCTTGCTGTCTCTCACATAAATAAATGAAATCTTAAAAAAACTATAAAAGTCACATTTTATAATTCCCAGTATAAGAGAATAATATTTAAAGTAATATTTATGGAATGCCTGGGTGGCTCTGTCAGTTAAGTGTCTGACTCTTGATTTCAGCTCAGATCATGATCTCAGGGTCATGAAATCAAGCCCCATGCTATTCGGCTCTGTGCTCAGTGGGGAGTCGGCTTGGGCTTCTCTTCCTTCCTCTGTCCCTTCACACAGTCATCTTCTCTCTCAAACAAATAAATCAAGACTTTTTTAAAAAAAGATTTTATTTTTTTGACAGAGAGAAACACAGTGAGAGAGGGAACACAAGCAGCAGGAGTGAGAGAGGGAGAAGCAGGCTTCCCGCTGAGCAGGGAGCCCCATGTGCGGCTTGATCCTGGGACTCTGGGATCATGACCTGAGCTGAAGGCAGAGGCTTAACCACTGAATCACCCAGGTGCCTCAAATAACTCAAATCTTAAAAAAAAAAAAAAAAAAAAGTAAGTAATATTTATTCTTGCCTCTACCAGTATTGGACCAATCTACCAGTATTGGATCCAAGGCGGTATTGGACCATATCTATCCCTCTTTCCCATCCATTGAATCTAAAAATGTAGTCTTGTTTTTACCTATGGATGGCCCTGTTTGCTCTGTGCTTTTCATCTCCTCTTAACTCAGTAGCTTTGGTTCTGGTATTATTTCCTTTCTCCTGAATAACTCATCCTTTTTTTCTCTTTTGATCAGCATGCAAACACTATATTCCGTCTATTAACACATAATAGTTTCTGTGCTTTCTTTCCTTCTACCTTCTTGGAGCACAGCCTCCTAGAGAAGTCCTCCACTGAGCTGTTTTCACTTACCCTCTGCACACTCCCTCTTTGCCCCTTTCCAACCAGATTTTAAATCACCCTTATTAGGAACACTAGTGATATATTTTGCAAAACCCCATTGAAATTTGATGTTCTCATTTTAATTAAATTCTAGAATGCATTTTATACAAATAATTGCCATTCTCCATAAAACACTGTCTTCCTTGGCCTGTGATACTCTCAATACTTTCTCCTAAGTCCCTGGTGATTTCTTCTAGTCATGCTAGCTAATTATCTTCCATGACCAAGCTCTAGATATATGTCAGTTTAGGATTTTAAACCCAGCCAGATTAAAAATATAGCATAAATAAACAAAGAAAAGTTTGAGGCAGGAGACAATGGCACTGAGTAGAGAAACAAAGCAAATTAATTCTCAGAATGATATAGAAAAGCAAATCCCTTAATTGTACCTGCAAAGCAGATCCAAAGACCAGCTGGTCTGGACAGGTCAGAAGATTCTGGAAATTATGTATTCACAGGGGAGAAAAAAGTAAACCTTAAATTATTTGACAGTTTAAACAGGTAAGAAATAAATCAGAGAGATGTTTTATAAATTTTCAGGAGGAGTAGAAGGACTTAGATGTCAGATAAATCAAGGTAAAAAAGTAATTATTATTTTTAGAGATAATGCAAAAGTTGTACAAGAATACAAAGTTAGCAATAGTATACTACTTGACTCAGCAGAGGATATTTTCATAATCAGAATACCGAAATCGGGGTGCCTGGTTGGTACAGTTGGTTAAATGCCTGACTTTTGGTTTTACCTCAGGTCATGATCTCAGGGTTGTAAGATTGAGCCCTCTGTCAGGCTCTTGGCTTGGGGCTTAGTTTGCTTGAGATTCTCTCTCTCCCTCTCCCTCTCCCTCTCCCACTCTCCCCTTCATACTCTTTCTCTCTCACTGAGATAATTAATTAATTAAAGAATACTGAAAACAGCAAACATGTATTTAAGGCTGTTAAAATATGTTGAAATATGTTTATATGTTGAAACACAAACATGTATTTAAGGGTGTTCAAGAGGCAGTCCAAACAGGTAACAGGCAAATTGAAGCAGGGGTGAGAGGACAGTGTAAGTAAAGTAGTGATCATGGTAGAGGGGAGGTAGCTGCTGGGAGGAGGAGTGAGAGCAGAGAAGAGGCACCATTTCTTGAATCTGCTTCTCAGCTCTGAGCACTAATGGCATGTTTATTATCACATTTAAGAGTTTGGCAATAAATAAAATTAAATGCTAAACTGAATAGATCCATATATATCTTACTCCAATCAAGCCCATAATTTTCCTTCCTTCTGGATCCCACATTTGTTTCCTCTTTATTTCAAGTACCATGTATACCTCCCAAGAAGTGCCATCATCCCCTGGGCTGTCGAAGGGGCAGAAGCAGAAAGAGGTTTCTGATCCAGGAGAATCACCCCATAACATTCATCATCACAGTTGCATCCCTAGATCCTGGAAGACCTACAGAGTGGGGCTCCCTTGAGGTTCCTCTACTTTGTTGTTGATGCATGTGCATGCCTCCCAGAGAAGGCTGTTGCCGCAGACCCTTACTGTGAATATAGACCTGACATACTGCACTTTAAAGAAAACTGGGAGTGGGGCCAGCCTTAAAGAACAGTCTTCTAGGGCCCACAGGTCCTCATCTTCCACCTTTCTTGGAAAATCCACGTGGCATCCAGGAGCAGTAAGTAACTGCATTTTTAGACTCCAGAGACCATCACACTAATGACTTATTAAATGATTCAGTGAGTGAATAAGTGGATAGAGTAACCGAATAACGCCTGAATGCAATAATCTCCCCACAACTGGAGTGGAATGTGAGTAGCTACTTCGTTCAGGTGGATTCCAAACTGATGAGATAGTGCATCCTTCCCCAACTACTTCTTGATGCCAGAGGTCTGACGGGCAGAAAGCTGAGTTCATCCAGATGCCTAATTATGCCTGGAAGGATGGAGGCTTTTGCTTAATTTAGTTTCTAAGTGAAGCTGCCATCCCAAATTTCATCAGTGTGAAGAAAATCTATAGGTCCAGCACTGAAGTCTTAAAGTCATAGATGCAGCAAGGTAATCCATACCTCCCATCATCCTGCGCATTTCTGAGGTGTCTGTCTCCGTAGTCTTTGATGAGAACTTCTAGATCTTTCTCTCAGAGGGAAGGAGCTTATGAACCCTTGTTTTGTCAAGTTGCCATATATGGTTGGAAGGGAAGTTGGTGGGGGAGAGGTTTTGTTTTGTTTTATTTAACTAAGCTAAAAACATTAAGACTGTCATGCAATGGGGGAGAACCTGGGAGTCGTGGACACTCTACTGGACATGAAGTCACAAGGGATGGCCTCACATATGATGTTTTTGTGGTTTTGTTTTTTGTTTGTTTGTTTGTTTATTTGTTTGTTTTTACCTCTGTAAGTTTCTCTTTCCAAATTTGTTAAAAGACAAGGGTAATCTTTGGCTCAAAGACCGATTGTGAAGGTTATTGAGGCAGGCTATTGCTGGATTATTAATTCAGGAACTGTTTTTATGCACCAGGTACTGAGCCACGTACTGGAGTGACCTGGCGCTCGTAAGAGGAGTGGGGGGGGGCAATACCTATGAGGAGTTTGAGGTACAGTGTGCAGTAGCTCGTCAGCATTCGTTGGTAGGAGTGTGGTTGAGGGACAAGAAATGAATCTTTCTAGGCACAGAGATGCTTTTTTCAGGAATACTTTGTTAGAATTATTATTTCATTTTTGTACTTTGTGATTCAGAATCCCCATAGATTGAAGGGAAAAGATTCTGATTTATGGGGAGTCAAATAGAAGGAGGAGGAGGAGACAGAAAGGGAGAGAGAGGAAGGGACTTGAGCTGGGATGATGAGGCCAAAACTCTAAATTTAATCTGCCTTCATTTATAAATCAATCTGGAAAGGAAGTCATAGCAATAACAGAAAAGTAAGGGAACACACGAGATGTTGTGAATAGCAATTTTTATTCCCATATTTGCCTTGTCAAAACACAGCCAAGCCAGCTGTCTGCCCAGGACCGACCAAAAGCATCCGCTTAGGTTTGACCCACCATCTCCTATCCCACTGGATGCCAGATCTTTAGGCAGAAATATCCCAGAGATTCCTTGCACTCTAAAATTTCTCCACCCCAGCCTCTGCCTTTTCATACTCCCCTGGATGTGGAAGAGTAGCCATCAGGTGGCTTCCTTAATAACATATTTGCATTTCAGATTGACCTTCGCAGCCTTATCCACATAAATGGCCTTTGGAAGGAATCTCTGCCATTAGTGGAGGAAAGCTGGGGGAGACATGTTTTATCCAGTTGAGCATTCCCCAAAGGTGAAGTTACACAAATTGGTCAGTAGTTTACTGAGCCAGTGCATAATCATAGTTAATTTTCGGGAACCTTAAGGTTTGCCAAATATCGTGTGTATAATTTTATATACTCTTCCCAGGGGTCCTACGAGGAAGTCTGTTGTAGAACAGTGAGTCATCAGCGCTGTTCAACTTTGGGCAGAATACCTGGGCCCCAACTCCAGTTCCTCTGCGTTCCAGCCCTGACCCTCTCTGGTCTGAGCCTGAGTATCCCCTTGTGTAAAAAGGCATTCCCCATAGGAACCTTACAGGCTTACTGCAGAAATTAAATACGGGAATGCACAAGTGCACTCAACATAGTGTGTGGCACAGGGCAAGTGCTCAACGATGAAAACTATTTTGTATTTACTGTTGCTCAAGTTTTCACAGCCATTGCCCTTAGCCCTGAGTGAAAGGGCTCTCTGCTCTGTGCCTGTGCTTTAGAGGACCCACGTGTTACAATCTCCAGAAGTAATGAATATATTATGACAACACATGGGTACTTCTATTAATGAGGGGCTGGCATTTAGTACTAACACCTGCTACATACCCATAGCCCTACATATCTGTTCTTGTAACTGTCATGATTCAGATCCCAAGGAAACATGGTGTCAAACCTCTTGCCTCCAAAGATTGCATCCAGAAGCCATGGAGCTCTGTGGACGGTGTCCCCGTGATGATGGGCATGGATGTCAGGGAGGATTAAGCAGCAGGAGCACTTGAGTAAGAAACGAAAATCAGATAGCTACAGGATCAGATGCAAGAGATTCTTCTAGGTGAAATGTCCACTTCCCAGAAGTGCCTCACGTCCAGTTGCTTCTTCTGCCCCTGCTTTTATGTGTGGTTCTAGAAGACTCGTCAGCTGTCACTTGCAACAGAAGACATTTTTGTAACGTTCAAGCAAATGCATATTATAGAACGGGACGTGGACATGTGTACCCTGACAGACATAGATTTTGGTGTTGATTCTCTTCTTTGCTGGGCATTAAACATTACTATTTTTCAGAAAACATTAACTGACTTGTAAGTATCTTTTTGGAAGACTCAACTTGGTCATTTTTATTTAAAATAATATGTTTGTTCTTGGGTGTCCGGGTGGCTCAGGCAGTTAAGCATCTGGGGTCTGCTCAGGTCATGATCCCGGGGTTCTGGGATCCAGTCCAGAGTTGAGCTCTCTGCTCAGTGGGGAGTCTGCTTCTCCCTCTCACTCTCTCTCTAGGCCCTCTCTCCTCTCTCTCTCAAATGGATAAATAAAATCTTTAAAAATAAAATAAGGGACGGCTGGGTGGCTCAGTTGGTTAAGCAACTGCCTTTGGCTCAGGTCATGATCCTGGAGACCTGGGATCGAGTCCCACATTGGGCTCCCTGCTCGGCGGCGGGAAGCCTGCTTCTCCCTCTCTCACTCCCCCTGCTTGTGTTCCCTCTCTGGCTGTGCTTCTCGCTGTCAAATAAATAAAATCTTTTAAAAAAAATAAAATATTATGTTTGTTCTTTTCCTCCTTTCCCTTTACTTTTCTTCGTCCTAAAGCTATTAGCAGGAACGGAGCAGAGGGGGGCTGGAGGGAAGTGACCCAAAACAAAGTGTTGGGGCAGGAGCAGTGTGAGGAAAGCAACACATGTGCATCTTGGAGCAGAATGTCCAAGTCCAAGCGGGATGAGGAGGGAGGGCATCCACAAGGGAGGACTTTCAGTATGGAGTGTTGGAGCCAAGGTACCTGCAGAGCCAGGCTGTTTAGCTTGGGGTGCTGGGACTCAGTGGGGGTGGGCAGAGTGCTATGGGAGTGCGTGGCCTGGCACAGAGAGGGCTGAGAAGGGCATGCCAGTGAAGGTGGGGGGTGTCATGAGCTGTAGAGCCCCACCAGCATGGGGGGAGTCTTTCACATGGGAACTCTGCTCAGTGCATGATAATGGAGCACAAGCGGGGTGACGAGGGTTCTTGCTTGGGGGAGAGCCCAGCAAGGGCACCGTCCTCATGAGATATTGGAAAACAGTAGGAGTCAGAGAGGTCGAACTGAGGCAATTTAACCACAAAATAAGTCACAAGGGTACTAGAGAACAGATAACCTACTGCATAGAATAGGAAGCCATAGGTCCATACTGATGCAAATAAGTAAATGAATACAATTGTAAGTTTGTTGAAGAAGGAGTTTTGAACCTACTAGTAATGCACCTTTCCACAAAACATTTATGAACTGAAATGGAGGTAACTGCAGGGAGGGAGCCCGCCAGACCTCGTGCTGTCTACGGGATCCCAGTGAAGTCCTTCCGTAACTGTTCAGGGAGGGAGCCCCCGGACCTCGTGCTGACCACGTGATTCCAGTGAGGCCCTTCTGTAACTGTTCAGGGAGGGAGCCCCCGGACCTCGTGCTGACCACGGGATCCCAGTGAAGTCCTTCCATAACTGTTCAGGGAGGGTGCCCGCTGGACCTCGTGCTGACCACGGGATCCCAGTGAGTCCCTTCTGTAACTGTGCAGGGAGGGAGCCCGCCAGACCTTGTGCTGACAACGGGATCACAGTGAGGCCCTTCTGTCGGGGACAGTGCTGGATCCACCCCTCCGGCCATGCCCAAGCCACCGGAAAACTTTGGTGGAGGTACCTGTGAATGTGAATGAAAGCCCCTCTGGGCTTTCCCCGCTTAGAATCCAAGCCACATATCCTGTGGCTCAGGGCAATATGTCCTTTGTGTGCTTGTTCAAGACGTACAGTTCCATTTAATCCTCCTCTTGGTAATCATATCTCTGTATCTCTTATCTGTATTCCTTGATCCCTCTGCCTCAGTGGTCTCAGCTTCTGTGAGTTTAAGCAATCACTCTGTATCCCGCAGTAACAATACTAATCCTGTCTCTAGGGCAGGTGCAAAAGCAGTTAAAGATTTAACTGCACCACCCAACTTCCTCACTTGGGAATAATAAAAGACTGGGACCCTTGACAGTCAAGAGAGACAAAGGCAGAGGGCTTCCGAGGAGGCAGCAAGAGAGAGACTGAAGGCAGAAGCAGCAAGAGAGCCTGCAGAGAGACTGAGAGACAAAGGCAGAGAGCCTGCGAGGAAGCAGCAAGAGAGCCTTAGAGGAGTGAGCAGGAGAGCTGGAAAACAGCGAGAGAGCCTGCAAAGAGAGACAGAAACAGAGAAGCAAAGAAAGCAGCAGAAAGAGAAGAAGACAGAGAGTAGAGAGACAGAAAAGGAGAGAGAAGTAGAGCAAGAGGGCCAAAGCCAGACCTAGAGAGCTAGAGCTAGAGAGCCAATGCTAAAAAGCCAGAGCGCGTGGCTGAGCCTGCTTCATAGGTCTCTCCTGACTGACCTTGGGTCTGTCAGCTTGCATTAGATTTCCGTGTTCGTGTCATTATTTTGCCCGAGGTTCGGGACCCACAACTCCCCGAGGCTGGCTCCTCCGGCGACATCACCCTTCCGTAACTGGAAGACCCAAAAGCATGAGCTGCATGATGGGCTTCGCGAGCACTATCTGGCCTCCCCTTGGTGATCTCCCCGTGAAAAGTTTCAAGAACTGAGTCTGCGCACAAGAAAATGGCAGCACAGCGCATTCTCCAGAACTGACTTACGATCTTCCAAAACGGCAGTCATAGGAGTCTAAGAAAGACTGAGAATCTCTTCCAAATAGGAGGAATCTGGACAGAAGACAAGTACATGCAATGTGTGATTCTTAACTAGGAATGTTTACTCGAAAGGGCATTCTTGGGAGAGTTGGCAAAATGTCAGTGGGGTTTAAAGATTAGAGATGTATCAGTGAGATGTATGATGGGTCAATGTGAATTTTCTGATTTTGATCATTACATTGTGGACATGCAAGTGAATGTCCTCCTTTGTAGGAAATGTACCTTAAGGAATTTGGAATGAGGAGGCATTAGGTTTAGGAAAATGAACATTATGTGCACCACACTTGCAATTGTCACATACATTTGAGATTGCTGTGGAGCTTGAAAACACATTAAAAGTATAACGTTTTACTTTTTTCTGGTATAATAATGCATTGCAATATTAGTAGCCAGTCTTGAGTATTCTAAAAGTATATTATGAAAACTTATTTAACATTGACATTTTGAATTCTTCTATTTAAATTTATTTTAATGCAAGTAGGTTCAAATCTATACTCTTTCAAGGTAATTACCCTTTTCTTGATACATAATTAAAGATGAGCACTAGTTAAGATCCTGATAAAAACAGAAAAATAAAAGTGTCCTGAGGGGGAAAAAATAGAATGCTTATAAAAAAAATAAAATCCTCAGAGAAATCTCATTACATTTTTAAGAAATTTAGAACAATGAAAATGAATAGACTAGCTATTAAGTATGAGCCACATAAAATCCACCTACAGGATATTACAGATTCTTAATGAAGATTTAATTACTGATTAAAGCCATGAGACTGTAAGAGAATTATTCCTATCATAAGTCTGACTTTTCCATTATAAGAGGAAGAAAATCATACATTGGACAAGAAAAATAAAACAACTTGAACTTTGCAGGTGTCACATGCTTCTAACAATGTGTGGAAGCTTCTAGAAAAACACCATCGAACTCTGACTTAAATGAGTGATAGAAATTTTCCATTTGATGACCATGCCAAGAAGTCTAGTATTTACTTTTATCAAAGAAACAACTTTTTTTTTTTAAATGTGGAAGGTGTCTTTTATTTATGAAGTTTAAAGAAAACATATTTTCATTACTGCTTTTATCATGCTTCACATAAATCTTCAAGGTCGTCTTTCATTAATGAGACGTTGTAACTGGAAATTGTTAGATATTTGTATGAAATAAAGTAACCATATGATTGCTGAAATAGAAAAAAACAAAAGACAAATAAATAGCAAACAATAATATTATTCAACCAAGACACGTAAACACTGATGCAGAATCTTGAATAATTCGAAGTATAATAGTCTCTAGTGAAGCATAATGAAACTTTGCATGGCACTGACAGCCCAATGTCTATGGGAAAACAATATGCTATCTAGGTTCAGTAGAATTGAATTTGAAATCCATTATCGATGGCCACACCTATAATATGGAAGCTAGGGAGAAAACGAAGAAAGGAAGGAGGGAGGGAAGACATAAGGAAAGTATGAAGGAGAAAAGAAAAGGAGGAAGAGTAGGATGGAAGGAAGGAAAGAAGGGAGGGGGGATGAAAGGAGGGAGGAACAGAGAGAGGGAGGGAGGGTTGGATGAAAAAATAGAGGGAGGGAGGGAGGAAGGGAGGAAGGAACGGAATCCACTAAAAACCTGGATTATTTGTTGTCCTGCAAAAATATAGTCCAAATGTCTCCCGTGTTGGAGAGCTTCCCCTGAACTCAGCATTCTTCGATAAGTGGACTAGCTCAGTTCTCTGCTCCTAAGTGTCACATAAGGATCCCAGAGCATTATCCTCCTGTCTCCTCTATCAGACCTATGCAATTTTTTAGGCTTTACAGAATTCTGCTCCACAGGGTGGCACTGTTTGTTGAATGATTGTATGAAGAAATCCTCAGCTACCCAATTCCTCCAAATGATGTAACAAAACGTATTTCTTCTTACTCTTTTAACTTTGGATTAATTTCTATCTCCCATCCTACTCTCCCTACTCTTCTTCCTTCTCTATACCTTTCTTTCCCCTCCTTCTCTCTCTATTTCTACCTCTTTCTCCTACCCCAAGGGCATAATAATAAAATGAGGCAATGTGTCAAAATGATTTTGCATAATGGGCCCTGATTGCTTTACCCCACAGGCTGCCTGCCCGTTAGGTGTGATTCATTCACAGCATAGGACTGCCGGAAGAATGTAGCTCCTGCCAAAACATTCTTCAGTTGAGTTAAACCAGGGGCAAACAAGTCTGCAATGCTCATTTGCATAGTAAAGAGCTTTGTTGAGGTGAATGAAAAAAATACATCAGAGAAGGTTGTCAGGAGCCCCCCAGTTATGCAGACACTAGCCCAGTGATGACAAGGCAGGGAGATGGGGTTAAATACTGTAGGGGCTGGGAGCTAGATTCCCCTCTGTCTGCTCAGTGGATCCCAGTGATCTGGGGAGCCCACATCATGGGAGGGCATTCAGTTCCTCAGAACAGGGAGCAGAGAGGGGGAGCAGGACAGACTCTCCAGCAAATCAAATCACTGGGCTATTTTAATAAGATAATGTTTTTAAAAGATTTTATTTATTTATTTGACAGAGGGAGAACACAAGTAGGCAGAGAGGCAGGCAGAGAGAGGAGGAAGCAGGCTCCCTGCTGAGCAGAGAGCCCAATGTGGGCCTCAATCCCAGGACCCTGAGATCATGACCTAAGCAGAAGGCAGAGGCTTTAAACCACTGAGCCACCCAGGCGCCCCATTTTTTTTTTTTAACTTTTGAAGTTTTTTATTCTTTTTTTGAGGGCGGGGAGGGTTAAGAAGATGAATTTTTAGTATAAAGACCAACTCTGCAAAAGTTCAGCATGGGGAAAGAAGCCTGACATGGGGTTCTTCATGCAAGGGGAGAAAAAAAGAAAACAAACATCTTTTTTTTTTTTTTTTAAGATTTTATTTATTTGACAGATAGAAACACAGCCAGAGAGGGAACACAAGCAGGGGGAGTAAGAGAAGGAGAAGCAGGCTTCCCGCTGAGCAGGGAGCCCGATGTGGGACTCGATCCTGGGTCTCTGGGATCATGACCTGAGCCAAAGGCAGTAGCTTAACCAACTGAGCCACCAAGGCACCCTGAAAAGAAACATCTTTTAAAAGTAGTTTTCCATGGCAAAATTTCCATGGGTGTCATTGCAGCCATTTAATAGGATGATGTTGTGACTTGAACTGTGTTCCTCCCAAAAAGATGTGCTGAAATCCTAACCTCTGGTACCTGTGGATGCAACTTTATTTGGAAATCAGGTGTGTGCTGACAAGTCAAGAAGGATCACAGAAGCTTGTGAGGGTGGAACTCTTCCAAGGAGTGATCTTATAAGAAGAACTGTGGACACACAGGGAAATGGAGGCAGAGACCAGACGAAGAAGTCACAGCCCAAGGGAAAAGATTGCCAGCAACCATCAGAACAAATTCTCCCTCTGAGCCTGAGGTAGAAATCAGGCTGGCTGACACCCTTATGTCTTACTTCTGGCCTCCAGAGCTTTGAGAGAATAAATGTGCGTCTTTAAGGCCACTCACTTCTGGTTCTTTGCTATGGTAGCCCTGGGAAACCAATCCAGATGGGTAGCTTTGGACATTCAACTTAATTCATGAAACTATTTTCGGAGGTGGTAGAGTCTCATAAATTATGAATATATTCAAAGAAGCATGAGAACAGCCCTTCTTGTTTATCCGGTACCAGAACCTTTATTTGATAACACATTGGAATCAGAGTTTTAGAGAGATTAGATTCACTTAACACCCATGGTGTTCGCTGGGCTCTTACTCTGTGTCAGACTTTTGTGATGAGCTGGGGAGACAGCAATGAAAATCTTATCCTCACAAAAGTTACAGTCTGGCCAGGTTGTAAGAAATTACAGTGAAGTGTGAAGAATGTCATTCCTAGGGGAAACACTTGGCTGCAGGGGAAATGTAAATATATAACAAGGCTTGTATTCGAGGAGGGCCTCCCTGATAAGCTCACTTCTACAACTCAGTGTGAATTCCAGGATCCAGGTCAGAGCCCAGTGACGTCCAAGTGGGTGCAGATTCTCATGCTCCAGGAAGGATCTCTGAGTAATGGGCATACAATTTTGCTCCTGTGCCATGTTCCTAAGGAGAGCAAGCTGCTTCGGTTCTCCGCCCAGCTGTTTGCAGAGCCGCAGTGAAAGACTGCCGCCCTAGACCAAATCCCAGCCTGTTGACTGGGGCCATATTGCAGTTGGGAAGATTTCCTGGTTTCATATCTTCCTGGACAGCAATAGACTGCTGTGTGCTGCTCAGCTGTTCAAAACCCACTGCTTTCTCCTGGAGTCTCCGACACATCATACATAATCCCCATTGTGTGTGTGATGGTGGTGGTGGGGGGAGCAGGGAAAGAGAGATGGGGAGTAGAGAGAGTTGAGACTGCTGCCTTTTGAGGCTCTGTGCCCTCTGAGCCCAGCTATAGCCACATCCACCTACCATCTACCTTGGCCTCTGCCTCTGTCCTACATAAGATGGTGTCTTGATTGTTAACCATCTTGCTTAAAACCCCAGCATAGACTAGAATAGGTCTAAACCTGAACTCTTGGTTCCCTTAGGCTTCCAATTTGTTTCTACCCTAGTATTCTCCAACTCAGGAAACGGATCTTTCCATATGATGGTTCAAATAAGAAATATTCAAATTATCCTCAATTTCCTCCTGTTTCCCACATTTAATGCCTTAAAACATATTGTTAATTTTATCTCAGAAATACATTTCAGATTCACCCTCTTCTTTCCAGCTTACTTACCAAGGTTCCAGTGCAAGCTATCCTGTTGTTCCTCTTGGATTATTGTCATTAGTCATTCTTCACACTGCCCGCTGGCCCATCTCTGATATTTCACAACATGGCAGTCAGAAATGGGTTCTTTTTTTTTTTAAGATTTTTATCTATTTATTTTACAGAAAGAAACACAGGCTAGAGAGAGAACACAAGCAGAGGGAGTGAGAGAGGGAGAAGCAGGGTTCTCGCTGAGCAGGGAATCTGACGCAGGGCTTGATCCCAGGACTCCAGGATCATGACCTGAGCCGAAGGCAGACGCTTAAAGACTTAACGACTGACTGAGCCACCCAGGCGCCCCTAAAAATGGGTTCTTAAAGATAAATCAAATTAGTTTGTCTTCTCTAAAACACTTTAGTGGCTCCATGCTACTCTCCAGGTGATCTGGAACAAATTATTCTGTGTCTCCGTGCCTCAGTTTGTATATCTGCGAAATGAATGCTATGGTAGTATTCTTCCCATTGGATATTTGTGACAAATGAATAAGTAAACCAATATAAGTGCCTCAGGAACCAAGTAAAAGCTCAATAAATTTTATCTTTGTTATTATCATCAACTTTATTGTCAGTATTATTCTTCGATTGAGAATAAAATCGAAGCCTAGAACTGCGGCCCTCTGTGACCTGACCCCTACCTTTCCGCCCTGGCATCTCATGCACCCTGTCACTAAATCCAAACATTAACCATTCTTTAATCTTGTTTCTACAAGGTCAGGATCTTTGCACACACTGTTCCTTTTATCTGCTAGCTTCTTCTCCCAATTATTCTCATGGCTAATACTTTCACCTGAGAGATCATGAGTCAGATACTGCCTTCCTCAGAATCATCTCCAAACCATCCCATTGAACTCTACCTTAGTTTTAGCTAGTTTTCTTCGTAGAAAAATTAGAAGTTATAATCATGTTTTTTTTGTTTGTTTACCTCTTTGTTGTGGTTGTGATGCATTTATCATTCCATGAGGTCAGGAATCATGTTTATCTCACGAATGTTACATCTCTAGCACCTAAGTTAACTCCCAATAGTTCCACAATATTTGGTATTTATGAAGTTTCCTCAATCTACCTTCTCCAAAAATCCTCACTTCACTTCTCAAGGGCAATACTATATTCTTTAGCCATGTGACTTTCTCCCCAGTCCCTGAATTTACCCTTCTTTTTTGTTCCATGATGTTTCTTCTACAATGATATCCTTTCTCTTTTCTCTCCGATAAAATATTGCCTGTTCGCCCATACCTCTACTCTCATCCTCTGAACTCTGAGGTCTATCAATCCCCAGTCCCAATGCCCTCACCATATCTTGCCTCCATTGTCCCATTTGTCCTGCATCAATATCTCCCATTTATAAATCTTTCTCTTTCCTGTTAATCTCTAAGACAAGCATTAGTTATTGTGTAGAATGTATAAACAGTTTGCAAAAGGAAGCTTTGATAGGATTATATCACCTTTGAATAAAGAGAGAATGGGGGCAAGTTTATTTTCAACTTTATTCTGAAAATCTCAAAAGCACCTCTAACATTGTCTGACACTGAAGATATTCAATAAATATTTGGTGAGTGAATAAATGAATGAATAAATATTGAAAATCTTTACTTATGGGATATATGTCAGTCAGAGTCCTGGCAAGAAACAGATGTCATCCTCGATCAAGTTAATTGAAGAAAGTTTAACAAGGGGGGCCTCGACAGAGGTGTGGGGCAAGGTTAGAGAAAACCAACAGGGTTAGTAAAACCTTGTGGGAGTGTCACATCAGGATCTCTTACCTCTCCTAACCCAAAAAAGCCAGGAGAAAGTCACAAGAACCTGACAGGAGCTTTGCCTAAGACAGGGACACAACCCAAAGATAGCTTCTGAAGAAAACAACAGGTATCCAGTCCTCCCTCTGTGGACCCCTGCGTTTTGGTTTGCTGTTTCCAAATCGGGATGGCAAGAGAGGCCATGAATATGTTCACGAAGCCACTCATGAAACAGACAGAGGTTGAATCTATCGAGAGGGGTGGGAAATACGGGGCAGAATGCAAGGGAGCAAAAGAGTGACACCAAGAAACGTAAAGCACTGTTTTCTGGTCTTCACATGTAGTGTCAATACCAGTAAATAACAACAAAAAGTAGTCAGTGACTATTCTTCCCATTTCAGAGGTGGGGCAACTGAGACACACAAAACCACAGAACCCCGTTCAACATTTCAGGCAGCAAATTGTAGTTAGTAGGTCTGAGTCCAGACAACACACAGATAATTCTCAGTGCTCATCAATAAATGGCTTCTCTTTGTTTTATAATTGTGGGTTTTTTTTAATGTTTATTCAACAAGAGAGGAGAGTTGAAAAAATTTGCGGTAGACCCAGTTTTCTAGACACCTGTTTCTAACCAATTAGTTGTGAATAAGTCAGTGCACTGAGTCAATGTCCAGTGCAGCAAGACGGCAGAGCTGAATCAAATATACATAAAAGTACAGCTATCAAAATCAGGACATTTAATAATTTACTATTGACATAATACTACTTTATAATCCATGATCCAGATTAAATGTTCATCAATTATCCTAATCATGTAATTCATAAATTCTTTATATACATATATTTTTTTCTAAACATTTGAAGGTAATTTGAAGACTGCTCTTTTATTATGTTTATTCTGTATATATATAGTGTTTTTTTTTTTTAGGTGGAGAAGGGGCTGAGGGAGAAGGAGAGAGAGAGAATCTCAAGGAGGCTTCACACCCAACATGGAGCCCTCCATGGAGCTCAATCTCATGTCCCTGAGATCTTGACTTGAGTGGAAATCGAAAGTTGGACATGTAACTGACTGAGCCACCCAGGTGCCCCTAATTTGCATTTTTAAAGAACAAGAGCCTTCTTTTTCTTAATCAAAATACAGTGATTAATACAGAAAATTTAATATTGATATAATGCTATTATGAAATTTAATTTTTATTAGTTATCCCAATAATATCCTTTCAACCTGTGCTTCCTGGTCTGGGACCCAATCCAGGACCACATGGTGCATTTAGGTGTGAATTCCGCTTCACTTTCTTTAATGGAACTGTTCCAACCCTTTATTGTTCCTTTCTTGACCTTGACTTTTTTTGTAGAAGTACACAGCAATGACTTTGTAAAATGCCTCTCAATTTTAGTTTAGCTATTTATTATTTATTATTTCTGTAGGATAGATTTGGATTGCATAATTTTAGACAGTATGTAATGGACCAGGAGCTGCCTGCCTCCCCTCCCAGAGACACATCGTGTAAGTTTCTCCCAACATTGGTGATGTAGTGTGGGTCGCTTAGTTAAAGTGATGCTTTCTCGTTTATTTCAACATGAGATACTATTTCCCCTTTCTGATCACTGAGTTAAGTGCAGGGATATTTTGAGGGTATGTGAATGCCTCATCGGTTAGCAACCCCATCTCTTGATTGGGTGGTCCAGTTGCAAGATTGGAGATCATAGTGGCCTTGAAAGTTATGTATTTAATTGAAAGAAGGATGGCAAAAGGAGAAAATATAAGGAGGGAGGAAGGAAGTTGCTGGGCAATATCAGAATACTCGGAGACAGTCAACTCTGCGATGGCCACACGGAGGTGGGCACATTGTTTAAGCAGACATGTGGGTCATGGCACGGCGGTCTGCAGGTGCCTGACATTTGTTTTCCCATCTGCAGAGACCACTCTAGGGTAGACACACAGTCACTGATAATCTGTTGCGCTTGTCTGATTGGTTCATATTTCAAGGACTGGAAGCCTGTTGTACACTTAGCATCTGCCTCCGGCATTGTTCTCTGCTGTCATATTTCCAGTCATAAGTGGGACTTTTCCAGTTCTATGCCTCTGGGATGCCCAAATCCCTCTGCGCTGCTGAGAGTTTATGAGCTCCTATAAGGAAATACTTAGAAACATGGATTTCTGAGGCTTGTAGGCAGACTAAAACCACAGCAACAAAAGTTATTTTATTGGTAGGAACTGAGTTCCTTACAGGGTGCCTTCCGGCCATCTCAGCTCCTCGTGCTTGCTCTTTCCAGAACACCAGACTACATCAGTCCCAACGACCGATGACACACATTTAGAAATATGTGAAACCCTCATCCAAATGTCTCAAGCAAAAGAGAGAACTTTAACAGTATGCAAGCATTCAGCCCATGTGTAAAAGCAGCATGCACTTTGTGTCCTTCAGTAAATAAGATTTAGGATATTAGCATTCCTGTCCTCTATTTATGCATCTGTGAATAACAGGTGTCGGAAAGGAGTCCAAGTCACAGTGCTCCCTTTCTGCCCTTCGATCCATCCTCTCTACAAACAGTCAGTAGTATTTAGAAAAATCTTAGAACAGGGCATGCTATCTACAAAATAAGCCTCCTCTGAGACCTTGGAGGACTTCCCTCATACAGACAGGCTCCTCTAGCTGGGGAACAGAGGATTCCAGTCACAAGACGGTCCACAGAACAGACCCTGAACCCTCTTCTGAAGCACTGTGTACAAGAGATGGCAAGGTGGTGAACATATTTTAAAATGGTACAAGTGGATTTATAATTAATTATAATGCAAAAGTGAAATGAATTTTTAAGATTAAAGTTATTTCCAAACAAAACAGAAAGTCTTGCCATATGCTGCTTCAGGACACATGAGAACCCCCCAGCCCAGGACCCGGTGTGAACAGCCCTTAAGTGTCAAACACCAGGAAAGCACTTTGTGGATGACTTCGCATATTAAAAACAAGGTTGCAAACTCCTCTTCCAATTTTTCTCCCAGTTTTGTTTTATTTCTTCTTTTCTTTCCTCCTTCCTTCCCTCATTTATTTTCCAAATATTGACAGACCACCTGTGTGGTGCCAGGCACTGTGCTGAATCTAGGGGGTACAGCTGGGGTTCCCTGCTCTCACACAGTAGGAAGAGCACCAATAAACAAATCAGCAAAACACATATACCCCATATTTAGAGTCATAAGCTATTTTTCAAAAGTGATATATGTAAGAGGAAATGTTTTAATAAGTCACGAGAAATAGAGTGACTTAAGATGGTCTGGGGCTGGGGTAGAGCTATTAGGAAGAGTCTGTGAGGACATGACAGTTGAGCGACAATTTGAAGGTAAGAAACCCCTAAATGAAGACCCGTGGAAAGACCAGTCCTGCCAGGTAGCATGAGGAGTGAAAAGTCACGGATGAATGAGGGGCACAAAGAGGAGGGCCAGTGTAGCTGAAGGGGCACGGGAGAGGGTGGAGGATGAGTCAGAGAGGTAGTGGGGACATCATGAAGAGCCTGGGAGACTGCTCTAAGGACACAGGCAGCATTAGTAAAATAATAAGAATGGCTTATTTAGTATATGTTTTATCATAATATAATATGTTATGATTTGGCTCAGAGATGTTAGGTGAATATCTGAAACTCACACAGTACCATCATCCACTTAATTCCAAACTTGTGCTGTACCCCAGAACGATGCTGCCCCTCAGGAAGATGAATGACCTGGTCAAAATCACAGAGACATTAGTGGAAAAAGCATCCTTAAGTTTGGGTTTTGTCCCTTCTCTTTGCACCTTTATACATCCTTGAAAAAGTTCATTTATTATCCTAGTTGACCAATGGAAAGTGTTTTTCTCTTTATAAGACTTTAGAAAGATAGCCAGAGGTGCTTCAGAAATAAAGGCACAAAACCAACTGAAGCGTCCTGAAATCTATGAATAACCATTCTGCTGGGGAAAATATTCATTTGTTGCTAAGGACTGACTGATGTATGGCCCAAGAGGCCAACTCTAGTGGGAAGGCTCATGGACACGCCCCGTTGGTGGCTGTGACCAGATTATGGGGAGGCACAGAGAAGAAGCAAAATTCTCACAGTAGATGTACCTGTGGTGCTCATATTCTGCACTTCTCAACATCACTGGGATGTACAGAGTCTTGCTCTTCTCCACGGGCTCCCGGCCTCCACTATGACACCGATGAAAGGCTTTGCCCTTATGGAGAGTTAGGGAATTCTAGAGTACTAACACTTGAAAGCACTACCTCTTTTTATGCAGGGGATGAGACAGATATCTAAAGAGATAAAGGGACTTGGCCAGGGCAACCACAGACCAGTGGACTTGGGACCAAGGCATGAGTTTCCAGAACTGAAGACCAGAGCCCTTTAAAGCCAGCTCATTGCAACAAAGGGGTCAGTATTCCAAAGTTTCATTGAAAAGAATCATAAAAATATGTCTTTTAAATTCAAGGTATATAGTACTTAGTAAGAAAGGCTGGTTTAGAAGTAGTTCAGCATGTGACACTGACTTTGTAATATATGATAATATAAACAGAGCCCTCCTTTGCACAGAGAAGAGACTGAAAGACAGAGCTCAGGTCACGATCAATAGTCATTTCTGTTCTCTGAGTGAAAAGGAGATCTTGTTACCTTCTTTGTGCTTTTCTGATTTTCCCTAGATTTCTAAAAATTCCATGTAATATTATCTGTGGCAGGAGGACAAAACCAAATAAATTGATAAATAGTTTTTGTTAAAAAAAAGACAAAAACAAAACCCAACTAACAGAGAACTGGTGTTGTCTTTTCCCAGCAGCTTGTTTTTTTATTCAGCAGAGTAAAAACACAAGAACTTCCATATCATTGCTTATTATTTTCAAAATGGGACGCAACACAGTGTGAGCTGTGGTGCCAGGAGCATCTTATATCATGCACTAACATTTTGAATGAAAGTATTTTAAAATCATCATTTTTTCCCCCAAACAGCTGCTTTATATTGTTTTTTTTTTTTTTCTTCCGTATTCTGGGAGATAAATGGCTGTAACTTTTTCTGAATTTGTGTCATATTTTGTAGGTATACAGTTGATGGCCAGCTGTATTCCTATCAATTCTCAACAACTATTGAGTCATTGAATGATGATGGATGTCTAACCAGGTCCTGGAACAAAGTAGGCGCTCAGGAAATATTCTTGAAAGGGAGGAAGGAGGGGTGAGAGGGAAGGAGGAAGAGAGGAAGGATGAAATAAGTGGTTGGATAATAGGAGATGTTAATGAAATATTTTGTAAAGGAATCACAGAACTACCCAACACACAAACACACAAAGAAAAAAAAAAGCAAAAAGACTTGAGTTCGAGTCCTAACTCTGGCATGAACCAACAACATCATAATGGGAAAGGCGTGAATTTTACGAGTCTGTTTTCTCCTTGATATTGTGCAGATGATAATGCAAATAACAGATTTATAGATGCACTATGGTTATTACACGAGATAAACCATGAAAAATGCTGTTTTTATAAATTATGATGTGTTAGTTACAAAATTTATTAATCAAAATCCCATTATAGGTATCCCAGCCCAATGCCTGGCATATTATAGACACATATTCAATAGCTGTATGGTTAATAAATGACTAATTGAGTGAAGAAAAGCTAGAGAGATGAAATGTTTGGCTGAAGTTGTAAAAACAGAGACATTCAAGTCAAAATCTCCTGGCTAGAGGTTCAATATTATCCCCTCTGTTTAAACTCTAGTCTATTTCTATATCTGGATCCTCTTATCTAGCTGTTCTTCCCATGCAAATGTTTAGTGGAGTCTGAAGTTCAGATTTAAATACCCAATTTTGATCTTTAATGCAGACTTGATTAATTGCAGTTCTTACTAATTTCAAGTCAGGAAAAATCAAGGGATGTTGTTCAATTAGGTTTGTTTTTCTATAGATAATAGTCCACAGTGCAATGCAATAGTAGCAATCTGGTATTTTGTTAACGCAGATATAAACCATTATTATTAACATAATGGGTTTCCCTACAACCTATTGGCCTTATGCCAAACTTGTTTATTTCTTAATTTCCTGCTTGTGTTGACTAGTTTTTATGGGCTATCACCATGCAAACTGCTTTCAGAAGAACACTGATCTATATTTCAAATACAGTGTTAGGGACTGGGGAAACAAAAATGAGAAGAATGGTATTTAACAGCTTTCCATCCACTGAGAAAATTGACATGCAAATAAATGGGTAATAAAGTGCTGTAAACACAGCTACAGAAGTAATTATAGAGCAGAAAATAGTAAGGATCAATGTACTTTAGGCAACATACCTGAAGATTTCTAGTGAGGGTTTCTTGCCTTTGAACGAGAAGTAGACCAAGAAAGATTTCGAGAGTGGTGTCTTTAAAGTTCAGTCTCGCAGGATATATAAGGGGGGACATGGTCAAATAACTATGGGGCAATCTTTATATTTTTTTGGTTTTATTTTAATTCAAGTTAGTTAATGTATAGTGTATTTTTAATTTCGGGGTAGAATTTAGTGATTTGTCAGTTGCCTAACGCCCAGTGCTCATTCCATCAAGTGCCCTCCTTCATGCCCTTCACCCAGTTACCCCATCCACCACCCACCATCCCTCCAGTAACCCTCAGTTTGTTCCCTATAGTCAAGAGTCTCTTATGGTTTGTGAAGCCAAACTCAAGCTCAGAGATAAGGAACTGCTGAAAATCCAGTGGTTTGCAGTGGCAGGGGGGTAATGTATGAGACCCAAGGAGTAGAAGAGGTTAGAGATCAGATTAGGAAAATTCCTGTGTTCCATGAAGAGTAGACTGGATTTCCTTCTCACACAGAGAGAAATTTTGAAAGATTTTAAGCTGGGCATTGGACCATGTGATATGTTTGCAGATACGATGGACATAGCAAAATCTCCAGTCTCACACTTTTTTTTCCAATTGTATGTTATGCTTGTAGCCCACCCTCCCCCCCCCCATTTCAAGAAGTATGATAGTTTTAAATGTCAGTTAAGGTTTGAATCCTTTTGGGTGCCTGGGTAGCTCAGTTGGTTGAGTGACTGCCTTTAGCTCAGGTCATGATCTGAGAGTCCCTGGATTGAGTCCCGCATCAGGTTCCTTGGTTGGTGGGGAGTCTGTTTCTCCCTCTGACCTCTCTCTCATGTTTTCTCTCTCTCATTCTCTCTCTCTCAAATAAATAAATAAAACATTAAAAAAAAGAAATTTGTATCTTTTCTAAATGAATCCACTGATAATTTACAGTGTGCACTAGTTGTTGGGGATGATCAATCTAGTCAGGTGCAGAGCACAAAAAGTTCAGTTTTGACTATAAGGCTTCTGTAATTCAAGACTTCAGGCTTCCAATGGTCTGGTTTACTAGCATAAACAATAGCCTCATAAAAATCTTTTTGTTTTCCCTGACATCTTTCCTTTTTTGTTTTTGTTTTTCTCCTCATGAAAGGAGATAAAAGCCACTGATGCTAAACCAGTAACTGAAAATATTTAAAAGACAAATGATTTAAATATAATATCAGGACCTTCCTCCCATCTCACTGTACTCCAGCAATAAAGTGATGGAAAGTAAACAGAATGGGGGACCCAAGTATAAATTGGACTTGTCTCTTGCCTCTTGAATGAAACTAAAGTATATGGCAATTTTCATATGGAAGTCCCATTGTGGCAACTATAGAATAGGAATGGTGATGATTCCTGTCTATTGTGGCATGTATAGTTAAGAAAGACTAGAGACAGGCCTGGGCATTTTCCACAGCCTCAGGATGGGAGAGGAGACAGGACGCCTGGGTGGCTCAGTCAGTTAAGCACGTGCCTCAGGCTCAGGTCATGATCCCAATGTCTTGCCCAGAGTTAGGGTCGCTGCCCAGTGGGAAACTTGCTTTTTTGCCTCTCCCTCTGCCTGCCAGTCTATCTGTGTGCTCTCTCTCTCTCTCTCTCTCTCTCTCTCTAAGTAAATAAATAAATATATGAACACAAATAAATAATCTGTAAAAAAATGGGAAAGGAGAGTGTTCAAATGAATGTTCCTCATGTCAGAGATAGGGAGAGAGCATTGCTGAGATCAAAACTAGTTGAGAGAGCTAATGGATAAGATGGAAAAAATATAAATTATCAGGATGAATAGATATGTCAGAAGAGACAGAGTAAATTATTTCTCCAGGGTTTTGATGCAGATGCAATCAATTTCAACAGGTGGGGACAAGATGGACCCCTCTCTTGGTCATTGATGTACATAAGGCCTTCCCCGAATATTAGAATCAACCACAGGGACTAGAAAGGGGCTATGAGGTGACAAAATTTTTACTTTATTGGGTTAAATCTATGTAGAACTGCCAAGATTGGGTTCACTGTTATTAGGTGGAAATAGGCTCAAGATAAAAATTCAGAAAGAGGGGCACCTGGGTGGCTCAGTTGGTTAAGTGACTGCCTTCGGCTGAGGTCATGATCCCAGAGACCCGGGATCGAGCCCCACATTGGGCTCCCTGCTCGGCAGGAAGCCTGCTTCTCCCTCTCTAACTCCCCCTGCTTGTCTTCCCTCTCTGCCTGTGTTTCTCTCTGTCAAATAAATAAAAAATCTTTAAAAAAAATTCAGAAAGACAAAGAAACTTCTAGAAAAACAAGGAAAGTCTAATATTAGGATGACATTCAATAAAAAAAGTTTGAAATATTTCTGAATCTACTCTGACCAGCTATAAAGCCACATTCTCCAATGAGATTTTATTTATAATAAAGTTGATGTTTTTATCTTTGTCTACTTATTATTTTTATTTCTCAATCATTTTTGAACTTCCTTGGGAAACAGGAATTGCTAATTGCTCCTTCAAACTCTTATATCTAGTGATGATAATGGAAACTTACAAATAACCCAGTGGGAATCAGGGCTTTAGTGTTTTTTGTTTATTTTTTTAAGATTTTATTTATTTATTTGACAGAGAGAGACACAGCTAGAGAGGGAACCTAAGCAGAGGGAGGGAGAGAGGGAGAAGCAGGCTTTCTGCTGAACAGAGAGCCTGATGTGGGGCTCAATCCTGGAGCTAGAACTCCTGGATCATGACATCATGACCTGAGCTGAAGACAGAAGCTTAAGGACTGAGCCTCCTAGGTGCCCCAGGCTTTAGTGTTTTGATGTGCAAATGTCCAGCAAATGCAGACTATTACAGAAGAGGTCAATATGGTCTGGTGGGAGAAGACTGTAGGAAGAACATGGTACTTACCTTAGTCTTGAAAGATGAAGAGGTGAGGCAGTAAACATGGGAAGAGCATTCCAGGGGAAGGGTTCATGCTAGCAAAGACAGGGAGGTTTATCAGAATCTCTGAGACTGAGAACTGATTTCTATGACCAGAGTGTGCAGCATGTGGCGTTCAAGGAGGTACACAGCAAGTGAGATCAGCAACATTCCTGTAAACCATGCTCAGTGGGTGGCTAGATTAATAGTGACCAATTTTGAGGGCAAATGCCAGGTGATTTTCATAGTAGTTGTAAAGGCTTGGCTAGAGAAGTACTCAAACTGTAGCTACAGAATCTGTAGAGATGATTTGTGGCCATCTGTCTTATAGGGATAGCCACCATAAGTGCTTAAAAAAATTGTCCTAATACCAGAAAAGAAAGCCTTATAAATCAATAATGAGAATTAACATTAGATGAACTCTCCAAATTATCTAAACAATGACTTCTTGCCTTTAGGCAAAACTGTGACGAATTTCTACAAAGACCATCCTTTAAGATGATCATGGACCATCATAGCTAAAGGACATGTTTCAGAGCTAAAGGACATATTTCAGAGCATACTACAATAGTGAAGGGGAAAGTCATACCTAAGGGACAACTTGATTGAGAATATACAAGGAGAAACTACTTAAAATACATATTATCATCCCGGAAAAGAGTTTTGTGGGAGTAGCTCTCTAGGCACAGGGCCAGTAAAATCCTCCCACATTTTTACAATTAATGACGTTATCCTATTTAGGTACCTGGCTCTCAGGAAACTTTTTCACACATAATATGGACTCAGAAATTTTTTTTAAAGATTTTATTTATTTATTTGAGAGAGGGAGTGAGTGAGAGAGAGCATGAGAGGGGAGGTCAGAGGGAGAAACAGACTCCCCGTGGAGCTGGGAGCCCGATGTGGGACTTGATCCTGGGACTCCAGGATCATGACCTGAGCCGTAGGCAGTGGCTTAACCAACTGAACCACCCAGGCACCAGTGGACTCAGAAATTTTAGTGCTTTATAGTTTATCATATATATATATATATGATAAAATATATATGTATATATATATTTTTTAAGAACATCACATTCTTCTTTACTTTTTCCTGAAACTCAGAACCATATCAATTAAACCTCTGGTTTGTGGCATACCAATGGTTCAAGCATAACCCTCTTTGCTGCTTTTCAATCTTCAAACCTTCTTCCCTTTCTAAAATTATATAATTTTATATTGTTATTTATTATATTTATTATGATTATACATAATATATATGTATATGTGATATTTATAATAATAAATGAACACTCCTATACCTGCTGTCCAAACCAAGTTTTGGCCAAGAATACATGTAATAACTTTGATCTCTCTTACCCTGCCACCCTACTGGTGTACAAAAGATTATCAATTCAATTTAAGTCGGTGATCATTTATTTGTCACAAACACTGGGCCATCCATTTGTGAATTATTAATTTCACACATTTATGGAATATCTGCCATATGCTGGCATCCTGGTGGCAAAATCAGGCTTGGCTGTGACTTTTATCTGACTTACCGTCTAGTAATGACAAAGCACTAAATGCATAGCTACTAAAGAAACACTTGTAGTCCCTGTCCTAGCTTGATGTACAGTCCAGACACATCTGAAGTCTAGTTAAATTCTTGCTTGATATTTTCAAAACATCATAGTCATCACTTCATCTTCCCCTGTGTTTTCTTTATTGAAAGAGCAGGCTTTATGTTGACATGGCCAAGGGAACACTTATTTGGGATCTGGGAGTGCTTGAATTCTGAGTCCACACTGATGAATTTTTCAAACTGGGGCAAGTTAATTCACTACTCCAATGTCTGTTTTTGTATTATCTTTTCTTTTCTTGTTTCTTCTCTTCTTGTTTCTTCTCTTCTCCTCTCCTCTCCTCTCCTCTCCTCTCCTCTCCTCTGCTCTCCCCTTCCCTTCCCTTCCCTTCCCTTCTCTTCTCTTTTCAAAATAATGCCTCCTTGCCAAATTGGGAGAATGGATTGTTTTGTGAGCTATACTTAAATAGTTGTGAAAGTCTCTTGATAAATGCAAAACAACCAAACATGAGTATCATTTAATATATAGATAGCATACAGTTTTGTACAGACTTTTGTCTTCTGTCATCCACTGATGATCTCAGGAAATTGTGACCTACATTTCCAACAGGCATCCCCACATCTTTTTACCTTTTGTTTGCTGATGGAATGTCCTTTCTCTTTGCCTCCTCCAGATATCACATTCATCCTAAGCTTATTTTTCAGAATCTGAAGCACTCAGATCCTCCTTATACACAAGACATAAAAAGGCCTCCTTCTTCTATGAAACCTAACTTCTCCTTCCTTAAACCTGTCATGAATCAAACTGAGGCAACAATTAGCTCAGTTAAATCACCTACAGTCTATCCAGGGAGAAACATGCCTAATGGATAACAGAGGTGTCTCTGACTAATTGACTTTAGGACATAGCTATTAAGAGACTATGTAGACATCAAGTAGGGAGTCAATATTCAATCCAAAAACAAGTCTGGGAGTTTTAGCCGAAATCCAGTCCTGTCCAGGTAAGATCAGATTGGATGAAGAAGAGTATGATAGAGATGCACTGCATCTTGGCTCTAAAAGCTTTGAATGACTTGAATAATAGGAGCATAAATGACGTTGTGGGAATGTCCACTGGTAGACCATTAGATCCTATGCATTGCCAAAAAATCCGAACATACGTGCCTTATCTGTGTCCCTTACTGAAAACAACACAGAGTTCCAGCAACTAATTTTTTAATGTGCCTATGGCCAATTTTCTCACAGTCTTCCAAAATTAGTTTTAAAGTGACTAATATTTGATATTTTAGAATTAGTGCATAACTAGAATTTCCTGAAGACTCTAATTTAGTATTCTAACCAAAAAATTTGGTTGCCATGCAACACTTTGTCTGTAATATTGCAAACTTCCTACCATGCATACGTAATCAGAGATAATTGGGATTCTCATAATTTTGTTCTGAAGTATGTCATCTGTACTGTCTTGGGTTGGTTGAGAATTTTGATTGCTGCTATTTTGGTCATCATTAATATATATGATGGATGGATTATAGTTTGGTTTAATTTTGCTGATCATTCTGTTCTTGTATAATTACTATGCTTTTAAGGCTCTGATTCCCATTTTTTTCCCTATGTCTTTATCATCAATGAGTTATTTCTCTTTTTCTCCACACCAGAATTGGGAATGAGTAGAAGATATTGTCATGGTAATGTTATGTAAAAAGTTGGCCTGAAGATCCTGTTGGGCCAAAGTGCCCTGTCCTCAGGGATGCTGGCTTCTTCCAAGGTGGGCATGTGAGGTCACCACATGTGGAACCAGGAGGAAGGGTTGATGTGAACTATGAGCAAGAAAGAGCCCCTTGGTCACCACATTGAAGCTGCTAGTGATCACAGTGAGGCCCAAAGACCTTTCTTTAAGTCAGAGAGAAAGAAATTCATAGAGCCTTTGGACACTGTATCTAGTTATGAGCAGTGGAAATCCTACACATACACTCATCATGGTGCTTTGTTTGCTTGTTTGTTTGTTTGTTTGTCTTACATTAGTTGAATTTCTGCCACTTGCAAGTAAAAAAATCTTTATTAAATCTGGTCTGTCTGGTCCACAGGCAAGTTCTTCCTACCTGGGCAGAAATTCCATTCACTATCTTTTTTTTTTTGTCCTCACTTAATGTAATGTTCTGAAAGATAGAGAAGTAAAGATGGTGGTCAATCTTGACTTTATTTTGGATTAGCGCACCTCTCCATCCTCCTCACTGCCTTTGGGATGCATTCTTCTCTCATTCTGAGGACGAAATTCTACTGTTATTTGGAGGCAATTGACAAAATTTGAATTCGCTTCCGGAGATGATATGAGCCAGTCCCTTTCAGGTGACAGTTCTTAGAGACGTGAGTCTGGAGGGCCCAGGTATGGCAAGTGGGCAGAAGAAAATGCTAGGGAGATGGTAGGAGAAGAAGAAGCCACAGATGAAAAAGTGAGTCCTGTAGGTGCCTGCTGCTGTGCCTGAATGTATCCTCCCAACCTCTGCCCTGTGGGTAACAAGAGAAAAGTCTCATTTATGCCTAGTTTCAATTGGTTGTGAATCATTTGGATCCAAAAGACAGCTGAAACTGATATGAGTATTGCTATGGAGGGGAACAGACATGCCATACCTCAAAACATGCTACTACTTTGGCATTGATTATTTTGAATTAAAGTTATTTAAGAAAGAGCTAGTGCAAGAAGGACACTCTGGTCCCCTAGGTCCCCCTGAAAATGGGAAGTAAGTCTCCCATGTGAAAGGTCCCCTCCAGATGGCTAGAAGCCATCTTTACCTAGAGACCGGGGGAGTTCATACAGCTGAGAGAGCAGACAAACAGTCACTTCTCCACTAATTCACTACCCCAAGCTCAAACCCCTTCATCTTGTCATGTTTTCACAGATTTATTGTTTCTTTGTCTAACAATGTACTTTGCTTTTTCTAACCATGTCTACCTCTTTGTTCAGTTCTTTGAGTCTCATATTTCTACAGGCCCCTGTACATAGGAAAATAAAATAGTTTTTCTATTAGTCGGTCTTACATCAATCTTCTTATTAGACCAGCCAAAGAACCTGGAAGGAAAGAAGGGAACAGTTTTCCTCCTGTACAGTTAACATGGTAGAGACAAGAAAAGCTACTTCAGGCTGCTCTGTTACTTCACCAAATTTCTACTGACTTCTAAGATTCTCCCCATACATTTGTTTGACTCTAATCCAGGGGCCATTTTACCTCCCTGCCTCTGAAAGGATGTACATGAGCCCTTTAAAGGGCAACAGGCTGACAAGCCTGGAGTATTCACTCCCCCACTGGGAGGAACCTGGCTATCTGGTATCTTCAACCTATGAACACACCACTTTGAGAAATAATTGGGTTATGACTATCTCTCAAAATTTTATATTGGTAGTTTAGAATTATTCATTTTTTTAAAAAGGGGGATGAGCAAAGAATGATATCTGTACTCAAGATATTTTAAAAAATGGTCCCACTTGCACAGGAAACACCTGTGCAGATGTTCTGTGGCAATCCTAGCACATCGTGGGCTTACTCAACAAGAAGGCACACACACAATCATCTTTTCTGACCTCCTCACCTGAGGCTTTCTGCAGGAATGTCTCCACTACATTCCAAGAATGTGTTTTCTCTGCCTTTGTGTGGTTGACACAAAATATGTTGTTGTTTCAGAAGATAGTACAGTCACTTATGAGACTTTCCAGAGGCACCTATAACCTACCTTTCATCACTGGGTGGCCATGACTGTTCTGGAAATGCATAGAACAAGTCTGCATGCTCCTCTCCTGAACCTTTCCATGTAGCAGGAACCATTTTCCACGCTCAAAACGCCTTTGTCCACAACATGCCCCCATGGTTTATTTTGTCAAATTTGGACATGTCCTTTCATTATTCACTTTATCTGTGGTTCTCATAGAAAAACAACCAGTGAACACAAAAGTCCCCAAGGAATTATATATATATACATGCATATACATCCTCCCAGGCTTAACAAATCTGGTTCTTTATCTGCTGATTGACCTGTGTTAAAAAAAAAAAAATTCTGTGTGATTCTGACGAGCACCTTATTTAGAATGAACCACGGCTTTCTATGACATACATTGGAGACACAGATATGATTACTTTGCTCTGACTCTATTTATTTGGAATGATGTGCCTGATGTTGAAAGAGGCAAGGGGATTTCTCTTCTTACCTATCCTAGTGACTGTATCTCAAAGCTGTTATGCAGATTGAGTACTTAGGATGCCACCTGGTACATGAAGAGATTTCAAGTAACAAATCTCTTACTCTCTAGCACTTAGTGATCATTGGGAATTATCTCTGAAAAGAGAACGTGTGTGATAGTTTCACCTCGGTGTTTCTCCTGACCCTCAAAGGGACCACATATAAGATCTCCCTCCCTTCTTTGGATGCGCATTTTCAACTATTTGAGGAAAGAAATCAGTCCCCTCTTTCCCCAAGACACTTTCTAAAAGCAAATCAATCCGTGTGAACAAGGAGGGTAGAAACAAACATTTATGAAGCTCCCACTGTGTATCAGACACTGGGCCATTTTCTAAATCTTTCTAATGTATTTATTTTCTCATTTAGTTCTCACCACAGCCAAATGAAATAACTGCTACAACGGGCCAGGAAAAAAAAAAGCCAAAGAGATGTGAATCTGAAGGATATGATTGCGGGTCTGTTGGCCTCTCATGCCCCTGATCCTCCTTTCCCATAGCGGCAGCAAATGACAGGCAAGAAGCATCCCCAAGGGCACGGTCCCATTCATCACAGGCACATGCACTAAGCAGCAGCGTGTGCAAGGCCATTTAAAAACTCATTTCAACTGAAGAGAAGCCTAATGGGCATGGACGAGGTCAATTCAGGCGAACAGATGAGGCAAGCATTGGCTGGGATATTTTAAGATGATAATTAATCACCCTTAGTATCCCAACCATCTAAATATTGCAGGCATTTGCTCTCAATCCTTATCTAATTCTGATTACTTCTCATAAAGAGATCCATTTTGAAAATGACCGTTTTCTTAATGTAGTGGAAATACATTTTCAATTTTCTATCTGCGTCAAAAGTACCCCCAATAAATCTGAGATTTAACTTAGTAAGTTGCTGAATGGGGCAACAAAGATGAATAGGTTGAAGAAATAAAATGTTCCCCTCATCACCCCCTTCCTTTTGCTTTAATTACTAGAATTAGTCACTAGATATCTATGCATGTAAAAAAAATTAAAATGTGCAAATGTGCTCCAGCCAAAAGGTAGTAAAGCAAGGTGTACATGGAATTGGACAGCGGCTTGAAAGGCTCTCTTGTTCCTACAAATTCCACTGAGGTCCTAAAGGTCTCTGAGAGGCAGGAACATGTGCTCATAGTTGTCTGTCCTCAGAGCAATGCCTTTCCGCAGATCCTTATTGTTGATACTTTACTAATCCTTCCACCCTCAGCTCAACTATTGCTTCCTCCAAGAAGCTGGCTCCAATATTAGGGCTGATGTTGTTTCCTGGACTTCTAGAACACACGCAGAACACTCTGCTCTGGACTCTGGTCGTCTGTGTTGCGTTCTCTTTACTAGTTCTGTTTATCAGCATCATTGCTGTTCCTCTCACGATGTTGTCCTTAGGATAAAACAGACATGCTGTTCACTTTGGTTCCCCTGAGTCCAGGAAGGTAAAGTTGCTCTCTCAGTGATGGTAGAATTGATCTCTTTCTATCTGCCTTTCAAAGCCGGCCTGTGGATTGTTACATGATCAGTCCTCCTAAAACCCACTGCACAAAACTCAGTAAGGACAACAACAGGGCGCCTGGGTGGCTCCGTGGATTAAGCCTCTGCCTTCGGCTCAAGTCATGATCTCAGGGTCCTGGGATCGAGGCCCACATCGGGCTCTCTGCTCAGCAGGGAGCCTGCTTCCTCCTCTTTCTCTGCCTGCCTCTCTGCCTACTTGTGATCTCTCTCTCTCTCTCTGTCAAATAAATAAATAAATAAAATCTTTAAAGAAAATAAGGACAACAACAGATAAACCTGTGTGATCAAAAATCTTCCCTAGATGTCCAGGATGATAAAATCAAATGTCAATCCAGGGGCTAGATTGTAAATATCTGTGGTTCTGTGAGTCTTATGGTGTCTGTTACAAGGACTCAGTTCTGCTGAGGCCCTAGGCCACCCGTAATCAATGGGCGTAGCTGGGTTCCAATCAAACTTCATTCACAAAAGCAGGGAGTAGGCAGAATTTCACCTGTAGGTTGTAATTTTAAACTACTTGCTCTTTATTTAGTCGGCCGGAGTTTAAGCATTTTGGGGCTATGGAACTTTCTCTCCCAATAATACCTTAAATTCTCTTCATCCATTCACATAATAAAACCTTGCATGCAATGAAACATCTTTTTGTCAGCTTCAAGTTACCCATCTCCAAAGAGCAGTGTCTCCAGCGTCTTTCGTCTGCATAGCCATCACCTTCCTTTTTTATGTGCAAAGAAGTTCACTTCTGAAAAGCCTCTTTAATCCAGTTAAGGGTCTTCTGTTTCGTTCTTTCTCTGATAGTATCTCATTCTGACTTCTCCCAGTTCTTAGCATGCTGTTACATGCATACTTATCTCTATTCAGCTCCCCCTGCCCAAGTCTCAGCCTCCAGTTGAGAAGTCCATGCCTGCCTCTGCTAGACATGCAATATTTCTTAAATTCAAATTTCATTTAACTATTCCTTCTATAAGCTTAGCTGAAGAATCCCTATTGTCCCTTCACAAAGCCATGTTTGTTTGTGTTAGTATTTGGCGGAAGAGAGGGTGTCAGACATAGGTTAACTCTGGCCACTGGGCAGCCTTGGGAAATTTCTGGAAGTTATCATTTCTTCATGATGTCCCTCCATATAAACAAGCATACCCAGTGCCTGGCACATGAGCTGGAGTAATATGTGTCCTATGAACCACTCAATGTTGCTTTTATCATAAGCCTGTGGGCATATGGAATGGAACCATTTATATGAAGCACTAGGCCTAAAGGAAAGCACATAATACATGCAAAAAACTGCTAGTTGTTATTAGTCATGTGATCTTCCTACCTGTAATAAGTTTCGCTGTCTCTAAATATCAGATCACTTTGTACTTTTGTGCTTATCACTTTCCATTTGGCATTACAATTTTTGAATGAATAACTTCATGATCCCTCAATGCTTTAAGGTACTTGAAGGTAGAATCTTTATTTCAACATCACCCAGCGCAACCCCAGGCACAGATGCAGAGCTCAGCAAATGTGTTTTGTAGAAATCAATCAGCCAGTGAATGTGCCATCACTTAAATCCACCTGACAAAATGCGATTAGGATTCCTTACTCGAAAGACTGGGGACAGGAGTTTTCAGGGTCTGAATGGAGCCTCTGAGCCCAAGTTGTGATGTTGTTATACTGGGACTCTGGGGTATGCATGTTGTGGGGATGGGAACTCTGGAATTAGATGATGAGGGGAATAGACGGGCACCTGCCAACCAAAATGCAGGTGATTTATTTATTCATTTCACCTGTGCCATCACACCTGCACGTTGGAGTGTGAAGGATAATGTTAGATTGTCGAATTAAGTAATACTTGAAATAGTAAGTAATACACAGGAGACCTTTCATGTCAGATAGATCCCTGGAAGAAGAATTCCAACAGCTAGACCCAAGCCAAATACTAATCAGTGACTTATCAGATTAATTGGATGATGTTGGATTAGCCAAATATTAATTCAGCAACAGTACTCATAAGATGTTTGATTATATAAAACTTGATTAACAAGTCTAGCCTTAAGATTTCTAACATGGTCAAATATCACCTATTTTTTTTTTTTAAAGATTTTATTTATTTGACAGAGCGAAACATAGCCAGAGAGGGAACACAAGCAGGGGGCAGTGAGAGAGGGAGAAGCAGGCTTCCCGCTGAGCAGAGAGCCCGATGTGGGACTCGATCCCGGGTCTCCGGGATCATGACCTGAGCCGAAGGCAGTCGCTTAACCAACTGAGCCACCCAGGCGCCCCAAATATCACCTATTTTACGCATTTGTTGGAACTGAAGAAAAAGGAAAAAACAATCACCAAACTCTGTAAAATGCCAGCAGTGTCTAACACACGTGTAATCTTGCTATTTCTCTCCTGACCCCACCTCGTTACCTGTTGGCCCTCAGATGGGTGTTCCAAATTCAGAGGTCTGCAGATAGTTGTCACAGAGGTTGATAATCTTGTAGGATGTTTTATAATCATATTGTGTATTAGAGCAAATGTCATTATGAGAAGTTTCAGAAAAGAGCATGGCCCCGATTTAGCAGGCCAGAGGTCAAAGATGGTATGGGCCTGTCTGATATAACTCCAGGTACCACTGCTGAGTAAGGAAACAGAGGCCCGGATAAGTGATAAGGAATGTCATCTCAGTGTTGGGCGTGATGCCAGACATGTCACTATTTTTGTGGTTTTTGTGTGTGTTTTAATGAAAAAGGATAAAAATAGAGGCGATGAGTAATTGAGTCTCCAAGCACACAAGAGAAAACGCAGGGGCACAAGAATGAGTTTGGGGGTAAGGAGACTCGATGGAAGTGTCCTTCTACTACTGTCCATCTGATCAAACTCGGCTAAGGTGAATCTCAGTGATCAACCAGAGGAATAAATCCGTAGTTCTTGCCACTGGGTTTGATAAGGTGCTTTGTGAAGCACGGTTTGTAAATCGTCAACATCCCGAAGTAGTAGGTTTTATTTGCAAATAAGAGAAAAAGAATCGATTTCTACGATATTCTCTTGATTCTTTTTTTCTTTTGATTATAATGCCGAGCGTTTCAGGAAGGAGACTGAGGAGATGCGGCTGAGGAGGAACAGGGATAAGGGAGAAAAGGAATAATTGAATTCTCCTGCATACAAGAGAAAATACAGGTGCAGAGGCAGGAGGTTGGCCCATGCAAAAAGAAGCATTTACTCTTTCTCCAACTAGTTGCCCTCAGACCCTCACCATGTGCTGTGGTCATGAGTCCTGTTGCAGGAAAGGGCTTCAGACCATCTTGGCCAGTGACTACAGGCTGTTCATATCCAAGCAAACCTGGTTCCACATCCTAAATCAGTGGGCCGCTTCTCTGCTTTCTCCCTCCAGAAGTGGCATACATCATGTTCAGTCATGCAAGGCCCTCTGCTCTGCTCATGTCCCACCTGCTCCGTATTCAGACATTAGTCTCAAGCATAAGTTCTGAGAGCCTTATTAAAGAGAGATTAATCTAATGAGGCTAACAGCGAAAGATAAGAGAATATGCAGGTGTTGGAATAAAATACAGTGAGAAGTCAGTTCCTGGAAGGAGTTATGTGTCCGAACAGTTGATAGGTAGGTGCTTTTCTCCTCTAACAGAGGGAAATGGACAACATTTCCAAAGAGGAGAGCTCCCTCAAATGGCCTTGTGATGTCTCCAGGGAAAACTGATACTAGGCTAGAAATATAGATAAGATAGGGAAAGGAGGATGGTTATCTATCTTACCCCTCCTTGATTTGTCAGCCTCACTTCCCCCTTGACTTGTCAACTACTCTTTTTCTTTGATTCCCATGCCCTATCTGTGCACTCTCCCAGTGTGTTAGCAACCCACATGCAGCCCCAGCCCAAAACCTAGATCTGCAACTGGCTCCTTTCTCTTCTTTCCACATCTCTTCTCCTTGGGTGATTCTGTACCGGAGATGCTCAGATCTGTCACTGAGCCCAGACCATTCCTCCTCCTGGAGCCTAGACATATCTATAAGAGATGGGAATGAAGGCGAGGATACCGAGTTCAGGAAGGTAACGGTAACATAGCCAAAAAGAGAAGCCAGTGGACTTTAGCTGAAGAGTGTTAAAATGAAGTCAAAAACAGAGGGATGGAGAATCCGATGAAGAACAGACATGCAGTGCAGGGAGGCAGGGTCGTTCAGAATGAAGACCACAGATGTCAGGAGTGCACGAGGTCCTCCTCTTTCCAAAAGTTCCCTTCCATGTCATGCATGCAAATTTTGTGACGTTGTAATTTTTCTATTAATGCACCTCTCAGTTTGCTGCTTGGTAGATCCTGAACTTCTTGAAGCTGTGACATTATTAACTAGTCATTTTCAACCAAGTGGCCAGTACAATGCTGAACATATATAAGGATTGATACAGAAGATGTTTTAAACAATCATATAGCATCAAGCCATCACAAAGACAGTCATATAGCTTAAAAATATCCCAACTCTATTTTTTAGGTGCTCTGATAGCACTCTGTATGAAAATCCATTGTCAAAGACACAGAAGTATTCCAGAGAAGGATTCAGTTAGCCTCAGCTATTGTTAGCAACGGAACCTTCAGAACCCAAGGTGGACCTATAACATTTTGCCAAACCATGCCTCTGATGCCAATCCAAAAGATACTGAACAGAGAAGACCTTCTAGGTCCCTATACCTCTCCCATGCCTTGCAGGGGATTGCTTTAGAATTTTACAGCCAGTTCACTTATTTTGAATGTTATTAATTACATCAAGCATGTGTTTCTAGAACCTGGTATGCTATTTATAAAATCTATAATTTCACCAATGACAATTTACATCTCCTTTTATTATGCTAATTAGCAAAACTTCTGGTATTGACCAGAGTTAAAGATAACTGAAACCCCTGGCTGCCATCTGTGGAGCATAGATTTCTGATTAAGACAACTAATAGCTTCTACAGTTGAAACTATGACATACTAATACCATAATACCCATGCTGAAGGCTTCTAAAGAAGTTTGCTGATATTCTAACACTTCTTATCCCCTCCTCTCTCAAGGCATTTGGCACTCTGTCTTTCGGTGCATTTTTTTTTTTTCTGTGCAACTATCTAAAGAAATCTACAGGACGGTCACAATTTTAACCCTAAAAATTTTAAAATACAGAAGCTCTAGACTTACTCCCTAAGATGAGAAATAACAGTGTAGACATTTGGAAGTAAATTTTCTTTTCTATGGCAAAGATAAGGGGGGAAAGATGCTAAAGGTTCTGGACCTAATTCCAATGTGTGTGGGGGAGTAGGGATGGGGTTCCTACAAGTCAACTCCATCCTGACACTGTCTTCCATGCAGAAGGATCAGATCCCAGGGTAAAGGGCTGGGTCCTGCAAGACTATCCCACTCTCTTCAGATGTCAATCAAAAGTCTGGGTTATCACCTATGCTTCTGATCAACCAGCTTCAGAATGGGAATTCCAATGACCTTTTCTTGGGTTTGATTACTTTTCTGGAGTGGCTTACAGAGAAGCATTTTATTTACTAGATATTTATTATAAAGGGTTATAATCGAGTAACAGCCAGATAGAAGAAATGCACCAGGCCAGGCATGGAGAATAGCCTCTGTCCTCCCTGCAGACATATATGACAGTGGTTGATGCTTTGGAGTGGAAGACAAGGATTTGGTTTAATGGAAAAAATGGAACTTGTAGGTAATGCTTGTTGGTGGGCACAGTGATGTGAATAGGGAGGCAGAAGAAGGGGAAATGCATCAGGAAAGGTAAGGAAGTATTCTGGGAAGAGTGTTCATAAGTTCATTTCCATTTGTATTAGATGCATTCTGATGGAAATGTAAAATTTTAAATAAATCTTTATTTATTTATTTTAGAGAGAGAGAGAGTCTGGGGCATGCAGTAGGGGGAGGGGCAGAGGAAGAGGGAGAGAAGCAGACTCCCCACTTGCATGGAACCCAACGCGGGGTTTGATCTCAGGATCCTGAGATCATGACCTAAGCTGAAACCAAGAAACAAACGCTTAACTGATGAGCCACCTGGGAGCCCCAGGAATGTCAATTTTTAAGAAAATAAAGGCAGAGCTGCCCTACTTACAATAGCAGTGGAGATCCCAAACTATGCTTGTGTACCTGCACCCCTTAATTCCTTCCTTCTGCCCTAGGGTCACTGAGGGCCCTCCAGGGCTTCCCACAGCTCTTGAGAATCTAATGTAAAGCCTTCATTTTAGAGTCAGTTCTATCAACAAGATATTGCAGCTCCTTGAAAACAAGAGGAGCCAATGTCACTGCCCGGAGGGCCTCCCAGCCCAATGACTATCTTGCTAACAGGGACAGAGAGCAGCACTATGGATCACGACCAGCCTTGCTAACGATGTTTGAGCACTTACTGTATGCCCCATACTGGCCAGAACTTTACATGTATTATTTCATTTACTCCTTTCAACAGTCTTATAATAAAGACTTTATTAGCATTTCCAACATAGAGTTGAGAAAACAGGCTCAGAAAGGATGAGACACTTGTTGGAGTCTGCACACGCGATACCCCTGGAGCCATGGAGGGGCTTTCAGCACCTCCCCTCCTGGACAGCTGCCCCTCAAGTGCAGGACTTCACCTCTTAACTCTTGCCCACTCCCTACCATCGCTGGGCCCTGAGCAGCTGCTCATGGAGGTGTCATGTTCCAGGGCAAACAGCTAGGCTGGGAAGTCAGACAAAGACTCTCAGCCTTTGCTGTGCGACCATGGGAAATGTACACAAACTCTCTGAATTTCCATGCTCATCTCTTGTTCAGGGTGATACCCCTCCCCCACTGACTGTTGGGAACATCAGATGGATGGCTCCTTTCAAATGTTCAGCACACTGCGGCCTGCTTCAGCAGATGAGAGCCCCCCCACCCTCTGCCTCTCCGCCTGGTTGCCTGACCCCAGGCTCAGACCATTAGAATGTGCCTGGCAAGCAGCCCATTTGGAGGCCACCACCTCAAATCAGATAATGGGCTGTACACACTGTCTCCCTCGCCACCTGTGCTTCGCGTAAATCACATTCCATTTAATTATGTTTAGTGGACGTGAAGTAGACACACATAGCTCTGCCATTTGCCTGATTTGGATCGAAAGAGAGAAGGAGGGCAGGGAGTAGATCATGCATCCTGGCCCCCTGGTGTCCTGACATGAGGACATAACAGGATGCCCTCCTGCAGCCTTCATTTCTAAGGGCCTGAACCCCTTCAAGGCACCAACACTAATGATGAACTTTTGGAAAACCAGGTAATGACAGCAGCTGTGGTGATGCTGTGGGGCCACACTGGGCTATAATCAAGGTCGCATTGGGCGATAATCACTTGCATTCCTTTTTGGAAGTGCTAAGGAATAATATGTTTTCTCACCTCTGCCAGCTTTTAGGGGCCACCTGCACCCCTTGGCTTCTAGACCCATTCTTCCATCTTCAAAACCAGCAACGTGCAGCTGATGCTTCTCACCCTGCCATCGCTCTGGTTCCCTATGGTCCAGGACACTTGGGATTACATGTGGCCCACCCAGATGATCTCAAAGTCAGCTGATTGGTGACCTCCATCCATCTGCAGTCTTTGCTGTATAAATAAACATATTCACATGTTCCAGGAAGGAGGACGCGCATGTCTTTAGAGGCGGTCTTATTCTACCTACTAACAAGGGGTTGCTGAGCTGGGTGGATACAAGAGGTTACAAACAAGAGGCAGAACTGCTGCAATTATTAAGAAGCTTGCACTCAATTGTGATTTGAATCCTAGGTTTGAATCTTTGTTCACCATTTCTCAGTGTGGCCTTGGGCACTTGACTTAACCTCTCTGGGCCTCAGGTGCCTTATCAGGTCAGTGTGGGTAATAACAACAGTGGTCATCCCCTGGGTTTGTGGCTGACTTTAAATAAGTTAATGAAGGGAGAGTGTTGAGTACAGAGAACAGTAGGCCCATAACAAATAGCCGGTAGCCATCATCATTTGTGTGATAGAAGTATCTGTTGAATGAATGAATATAGAAAGAAGCAAGAGGAGTCTTCCCTGAGACAGACCTGGATATCATGTAAACACATTTCAAAACACATTCTACTGAAAAACAAGAGACAGGGTCTGTTTGGACAAGATGAGAAAAAGGTTCTTAGAAAAGAGGAAAGAAATGGGGCTTGCAAACCCTGTGCCTATGCTGCTAAGGAAGTCATGAACATTGTTTTAAGGAATCTGCATAATAACCCACTTGACCAATAAGAACCCTGAAATTCAGAGAGGATTCAAATGCCTGAAGTCATGCAACGGGCAGTGAGTTCAAGCCTGTAACGCAGATTTGTCAGAGTCAAAAGCTCCTGTCATGCTGTAGTTACTCTGGAGTCATTAAATAGGGTCTCTGTGGTAGCTTACAGATTGGAGTGGCTAGGCTCTGGTGTCTAGCTGTGTGGTCAAACACAAGCATGGATGTTGTAGTGAAGGTATTTTTTAGATGCAATTAACCTTTGCATCTAGACTTTGAGTCTACCCTTTAAGCAGACTATGCTCCATGGCATGGGTAGGCTTTATTTAATCCCTTGGCAGTCTCAAGAGAAGAGGCTCAAATTTCCTGAAAGGGAATGGAGTCTGGAATTCTCAGGACTAGACAGAGACAACATAGACATCCCGCCTGAGTTTCCAGGCCATTACCTCGTGAAATCTGGACTCAAGACCACAATGTCACCTCTTCTCTGGGTCTCCAGCCTTCCAGGATTCAGACTTGTCAGCCCCCACGTTATTATCTTTGTCAGTCCCCCTTCTCTTAACTCTCTCTGTCTATGGAGAACCCTGGGCAGAACAGTCACTGTGTTCTATGTTTAAATGAACCAGGGAAGAGCCATATAATTCAGATCAACTTAAGTAAGTGAAGGAGCATCCACAGGATTCGTAAGCTTGTGTGAAGTGGTCTATAGGGGGAATTCTGGACAATAATTCCACCTCGCAGTTAATTCTGTGCCTCTGGGCACCTCACCCAACCTCTGAAGGCCGCAGCCCCCGCAAATCCGTGGACCCTGGCTAGCATTATACAGCAATGGACCTGACGCTCCAGAGACACTGTTCGCTCTGGTCAAGAAGTTCCATACAAACTCAGGGTGCTTGAAGTTATGTAGTTACCCTTGAGGTAACCTCTAGGAAGTTCTCAAGCGTCCATGGATACTGAACTTGGGTGCTGAAAAGATATCAGTGATCCTTCTCATCCTTATTCTCTTTGTTATGCATATGAGCAACTGTGACCCACAGGGCAAGTGGTCAGACCATTCACTAAGCCTGTGGAGCGAGTCAGAAAATGTTCCACTCCACATCTCCAGTGCAAGCACTTAGGAGTTCAACTGTGATAAATGATGCCCCTTCTCCCACCTGACAAGAATGGTAACATTTTATGTCGGGGCTGCTGCCATCTTCAAGACTGGAAGTTTTCCAGAAAGGGCGATCAGGGGCCTTTTCAACAGAAGCAGGGCATTCGCAGGAAATGCCAAGTGCTGACTCGCCTGCGCACAGAACCCTAACCAGAGCCTTCCAAATGTCAGTAGCTCAGGGAAAGACAGTATCCAACTATATGAATTCAAGACCCACCTCCCCAAATAGTCATTATTCAGAAGTATCTCTTAGTGAAAATGGAACTTAAAGCTCATTCTCTCTTTCTCTCAGTCTTTTCGTTTGTTTGTTTGTTTCCTAATTCCTCTTTGCCACAGATGCTTGCTGTGTTGCCCAGGTCTGGTCTCTGGGACAGAGGAGCATTAGGCTGCTGGCCATTATGAGCCACTGCTGGCCTTCAGGATCCAGTAGTTGTTTGCCAGGTGCTGATGCTGGTTGGTTATTTAAGGAACTGCTCCAGGATATGCCTAACTTTTGGACTTGATGGTGAGATATGGTTTCCCTCGGTCAGACTTATGAGAATCTAAGATGTCCACAGATGGTCCAGACATGGAGACAGTGGAACGAGTACATTAGGTTGTTTCTGAGCTCCACTTCCTTTGTTAGCTGCCTGGTCAGAGTTAGATGTTTTCCCTTGTGCTCCAAGTGGTCCACGAGAAGGCAGTAACCTCTACTGCCAAGAGCTTTGTGCCTCTATGTAGAATGCCTAGGGCATGCTCAGTACCCATTAAGAGCTTCTTAGCTATGAAACTAGCATTTCTCTCTATTGCCTGTTTTGAAGTCCTCATGAGAGAGAGAACAAGTTCCCGAGACAAGTCCCGCTAGCTGACCAGTTTGGGTTGTCTGAACTGGTATTGCTTTGCCTCATGGTTGGAGCATTTTGACCATTAAGATCCATGAAATGGTAGTAACATGATTACGGTCTACTGACAGTATATTTTATATTACTTTGGAACACAAACATGTATCATGCATGCAAGAGCTTATGTGATGTGCTTTTAGTTATTTGTTAGTTCAACATTAAACAATGGTAGTAACCATCTGCTATGGTTTTCTTTTCTCTCCCTCCTTCCTTTTCTTGTCTTCTTTCCTCCCTCCCTCCCATGGTTTCCCTCCCTCCCTTCCTTCCTCCCTTCTTTCTTTTCCTTTTTTTTTTTTTTGGTATTGTTCTAGGTGGTTTCACACGTGTAACACAGACGGAGAGACTCCAACTATCCCCAGGAATGCTCAGGCAGATATGAGCAATTTAACTGTTAGAGCACCTTAGTTTGTGATGAAAAAAAACCCAACCAACCAACCGAACAAACAAAAACGGCTGCTAAGTGACCATGAAGACATATGACCTTGAACTTTACTTGTTGTAAGACAAAATTGGAAGGTCGATTTCTACTTTTTAAAAATGTTTTGAAGGCACATTTTTTAAAGGTCTGTTTTTTTAAAAAAAAGCATTATCTGATTCCTCCAAAAATAGGCTGGGGTAAAATATTGGAAGTGTTTTTTCTATGTCGAAATCAAGTGATTTAAAAAATAAATACGTATTTGAAACCAATGTACACTAAGTACAAATCTTAAGTCTCCAAGATGAGTCTCATTCGTTAGAAGGCAGATAACTGTGTGCGATGCTGCCTAATAAAGTGTTGGAGTTTCTTTCATTCATTAGCTGCATGACTTTTGGAAACTTATTTAATCTTTCTGAGCCATTTTCTTTAACTATCATAGAAGGGTTGTTCACACCTCCCAGCGGGACTCTGTGGAGATTAAATATGGCTTCACATGCTAGGCCTGGAGTGGCATTTGCCACATTGATAACCCTCTTCCCCCAACTGTCCCTTCCTGACGTGCGTTCCTGGGATGCCACGACATAAGTTTTTTCTACACCCGAGAATTCTTTCACCTCTGAAAGGTCGTGATTTTTGGTTGGAGCAGCATGTGGACAACCAGAGGGTAGGTCTGGTACATGATACAGATAGCCAAAGGATTAATTCAAAGAGAAATAATAGCAAACCTTGAATGGCTTCTAAGTGTCTCCATTCATTGTCTGATGCCATCCTCACACCAATTCTGTGAAGTGATGACCATCTGTGCTGACATTTTTTTCAGTGGGAAATTGGGCACGGGGAGAGTCAGTAGTTGTAGAGATGGTAAGACAGGTTATTAGGCCTCTTTGACATGCTATGTCTCATCTTAAAAACATGCTAACAGTAATAGCTCTCTCATAGGGTTGCCTTTTAGGATTAAATGAAAATAAAGCATTTAGCACAGTATCTGGTCCAAGCAAAACTGTTCACCAAACCTTGAGAATTTATGATGTTGACATTACAGAGTAGAACACAGAATTTAAAAGGTAGTAATTGTTCATTAAATAAGAGTCCAAAGGACATATAAAGAACAGCAAATAACAATTTCCAGGAACAGGAAGCATTAGACACAAGGCTCACTCTGCATTCAGTCTGTCTATGACAACAGTACTTCCCTGATACTCCTAAGTGGTATGGAGGTGACGTGGTCCTTGGATTAATGACCCAGCCTTTGGAAAGAAAAACCTGTGGATCTTTTCTCCCTGCTATGGATCAGGTCCCAAACATATTTTCAGTACCTGAAAAGGTTTGTGTCCCTCTCCCCAACGAGGACCATGTCTGTCTTGACAAAATCTTATCAACCAGGCTTGCCACAGTCTGGAGAAGGTAAACTTTTTGTCCTGGAGACCTTCCCTGACCACTAGCCAGAGTGACTTCTGTTTTTGTTCATTCACTTAACCAGATATCTATGGTGACACCACTCTATGCCGGGCACTGTGTCAGGTATAGAGGGGAGACTGTGAGCAAGCCAGGAATAATCTTGGCTTTCATGGAATTTTTGTTGTATTGGAAGTGTTAGTTTTTAATTCTCATAGAGGAATGCAAAATTGCATGGGTTACAAAGTGATATTAGGGTGTGGAGACATGACAGGGAGAAGTGGCCACAGCTGGGAGGCTGGAGGAGGGGGCTTCTCACTGAGAAATGATGGTTGAGCTGAGGTTTGAAACAAAAGAGGAGGACTACTGACAGGTAAAGATGTGAGTGTGAATGTGTGTGTAGGAGGAGTTGGGGGGGGCAGGCATGGATCGTATGCATGTGTAGGCATGTGCCGAGAGGAGCAGGTGCATTTCAAGAGCTTTCTTCAATGAGAGAAAGCCCTGTCTAAAAGGAGGCATGGAGTGTTTGAGGTAGTGAAGTAAAGAGAGGGAGGCGGGCCCGCAGACAGCATGTGCCCTTTTGATTGTCGGTTGTGATGGGTGTGCCTATCCATGCATTTCTAGAACAGTGATGTCCATTGGAATTTTCTCCAGTGATGTCAAGGGTCTGTATCTGCACTATCTAGTTTGCTAGCTGCGACCACAGGGGGCTAGGATGACCAAAGAATTGAGTTTAAAATTTCATTTTTACTTAAAAAGACACAGTGGCTACTGACTTCTTGTTGTATTGCTCAGGTCCACAGCCTTCTCCACAGTCATCCTAGATCCTAGTAAGACTCTTACAACTGACCACTCCCTGGTCTAAACTTTTATTATACAAAGATCCCCAAATGGTGACACTTTTATAAAAGACAGTGGTTTGATATTTATTAGGAAGAAGAAGGTGAGGAAATAGAATGAAAACGCAATTCAAAAGGGTAATAATAACCTTAATCTAGAGCTTTCTGAAAGGGTTGATAGTGTTGATAATTGATGCTGATGTAGATTTCCAGCCACTAACACTGCTCTTACTATTAACAGTAGTAAGTTCAGTGCTTCCTGAGGTTTTTTACCCACCAGTCACTGCTTTGAGAACTTAATCATGTGATACCCCAAGTTACCTCTGCAATGGCACTGTAAGGTATTTATTCTTTTTATCTTGGTTTTTCAAGTGTTGAAAGAGGAACACAGAAGTCCCAGCTCTGTCCCGTGTAGGCGTCCATGGTCTGTCACTGACAGTTGCCCATTATTTGTCACCTGGAACAAGTTCGGGATAAAAATCTAGGGTCACTGGTTCTGTTTGAGTGTCACAGACAGGTTCCTGCTTTGTGGCAAAATATGCCTTCTTCTGATTCTGTCCATTGTCTAGGTTCTTGCACTGGGAGCAAAGCAGAACAAGGCAAACCCTGATGGGAAAGTCGCCCACTGGCTTATTCAGGTAAAAGACCACACTTTAATGGCAGAGGCTGGATTTCCATAGAACTGTTGGCTTCAGCTTCATCGTGGCCACAGTGGGAGGCCTTCTGAAGGTTTCCAAGTGGTTCCCTGACTCTATATACTCTGTGAAACTCCGTAGGAGGCAGGAAGCCCCTAGATGTCCTCAAGCCAGGAAGAGGGCAGCGAGTGCCTCCTCAAACTTTCCCACTTCTTCAGTTTCTTTACCTGTTGCCTTCTCTGAGCCTTCCCTGTCCACCCCACCTCTGCAGTCACTGCCCTGGCAGGATGCCTTCAACCATTTATTCATCTGCACTGCTTACTTTGACTATTGTGTTCACCACTATAACTGTAGCACCCGGAATAGTACAAAGTTCAGACCAAGTTCTGCATATTGTTTGAGCAGATGAGTCAGGAGCAATGGTTCTTCTCTGTAAATACTTGTCTATAGGTCTATCTCCCACCGGAGAGTGAGAGCACCTCCATTCAGGGCTGTGGTGAGTGGCTGACTGGTAATGTGTAAGCGTGTGGGAAGCAATGGATGGGGAATGTGGACCTGCATTGATTAAGATTGTGCTGAGCACCATGATGGGCTCTTTACGTGAGCAATTTTCATCGGTCTTCCCACAAACCTATGGGGAGATATTTTAGAGGTAAGACCACTACTACTCAGAGATCTTATACAGTTTGTCCAGTTTAGGCGCTGCTCTTCGGACTAGCAATAGTAATAGGCAAATCTAATTCTCAAAACTCTGTCTTGCCTCTGCCCCGCATGCATCCCCAAACCCACCCAACTATTACCATATTTCTCTTTCTAATGTAAACTTGATTCTAGTCACTTTCAGTGTTTTCATGTCGAGAAAATGTATGATTTTCCTTGTTCCTGTAGTTGGACATTTTGATTTCTTATCTGTTCTATCACTGACACAGGTTTGTTTGCTCCTAGAAACCTACAAAGTGAGAGTAATGGATCATAAGATGATTCAGACATTAGTGACTAGTTAGAACAGTGCCTAGCACAGAGTGAGGCTCAGAACAAAGGAGGGAGGGAAGGAAGGAAGAAAAATGCATAATGGTTAAAAGACAATAGATTTTGGTGCAGGAAAACCTGGTTTCACTCATTGTGTGAGCTTGGAAGTGACTTCACTCTTGGGACTTCCTTTCCCTGCATCTGTGCAGTAGGGAGAACAACACTCATTTGCAAGAGTTGTTTTGAGAATAATTTAAAATCAAGAATGACAACAGCTCTACCAATAGAAGGCACATGACGAGGGTTTGCGTGTCCTCTTCACTCTGTGTTTTGTCATATAAAGGGGTTCTCCTTGGGCTGAGTATTAGGTAATACCCACAGTGGGGTGTGGGAGCCACAGTACAATGAATCTGATTGTCTATCACACTGATGTCCATCACACTGAAGTCTCTAGGATGAAACACTCTCAAATTATTATTCCACGTGCTCTGTTGGCTGGATTTGACCTGATAAAAAAACAATGGTAGGAACTTGGCAAATTAAAAATATCAGAGTGACAACTAGATCTCAACAATAGTCCCATGATTCAGAGAAGCCACCCTCATATTCTAGTATGTTCTGTACAGAAGTGTTTTCTTTGCATCTATACCTACCTGGACCTATTAATCATGTGCAATTAATTGTATATATGGATTTTAAGCTCCTTAAGGGCAGGGATCTTCACAAAGGGCTGTGTTCTTTGATTCTATCTCTGATTCCTAAAGTAATGCCTCGCACATGAAGCACGTTCTCAAAACACAAACATTTATTGGATTCATGGTGATTTACATAAATAGAATGGTATTTTCTATAAAACTGAATATCTTACATTTTCTGAGTGTTTTTATACAGCATTCAACATTCTTTGACATGCTATATAAATAGATGCCTAATGCTAAACCTTTGGGGTTGCTGTGATTTATGCAATTGATTCTTAATGTAGAAGAATTTAAATATTCAGTATTTCCAAAATTACTAATAATACTCTTATAAAGATCTTCTTATGGAAACACAGAGAGATAACTGAAGCACAGTGTTCAGTACCTTAGGAGACCCCAAAATCATATTAGACCATTTCTTTCAGAACTACTCTTTAATATAGATGCATCTCAGTTTGTTTTGAGGCTGTTGAGGTACATTGTGAAATTGCATCGAGAAAGATTCAATATTTTTCACTTCTGCTACCTGCACAGGAGAGAAGTCCTCACAACCTTTGCTCATTACCAATATATATTTTCATTTTTGCTAGTTTGCAGTTGACACATGGTACAAAACTCTCACATTAATAAACATGTCAGTAAAGTAAAGGTATATATTTTCATTAAAATTATTTGATGGAGTCAAGATGCTTTGTGAAGAGGCAAGGCAATGTTGGCATCCAGAGCTTAAGTATGCCTCCAGAAGAAAGATCAACACAACTGGAAAGTAAAACAGTAAAGCTTCTGGCTTGTGGTCCTAGGGCAAATGTGACAGAGAATGTCTGGCGGGGAAGAGCAGAGAACATTAACTATTGCACACAACGCAGATAAACCCAATTAATCATCTCTGTTAAAAATACAGATATTAGACATCATTGATGTCTAGTTAATACTAAGTAAATACTAAGTAAATATTTTGTGTGTTCATTGAATAAATATGCTTAACTACTTTAACAAATAAGATTTGTCTTATTTGTTTTCTGGTTAAATTAAGGCTTCTATCTGATGGTAGATGCACTGATAAGAGTTATTTAGAATTCTAAGTCTTACATGGTACTGTTGAAAAAACAGTGCACCTTGTTAAGAGGGAGGTAGCTAAGCATGCCTGAAACACACACACACACACACACACACACACACACACACACACAGGAAAGGGGGGGCCTCCAAGCATGGGGATGTTTTACTAGATAGCAAAGAGGTTTTTTTTTCCTAATGTTCTCGTAAATGTCTGCTCCATTTTTGCCTAGCTAGTGCAAGTCATGCTTACCCATGCATCACCCAGCCAACTAACCACACTGGGAAGTGCAGCTTTAAATAAAAGAGCTAGACATTGGTATTTATGAAGCCAGTGTTTAGCAGAAATTGCACAGAATGCTTAAGCACACATTTTTTCCTTGATCCACTTTTGCATTTTGAATTCTGTTGTATTCCTATTGCTATTTTGTCAATAAAGTTTCTCCAGTGGATGCACTGTTATTTTCCCCAGGTCACTACTCTATAACATTAAATAAAACCCGTGCCAGAATTAATCTCTGCAGAGCTTAATCTCAGCTGTTTGTGCTTTTAATTATTCCACTTGCCATTTTATTTTGCTGAGACTACATGGTGGAAGAATTGGGAAAAATTAATGAACAACAGAATGAAGGATAAACACATAGTCATATGTATATATTTTGCACAAGCTCACACATATATGTGTACAAAGGCTCATGTCATAATTAATCCATATATCCAAATTATTGAGGGTCTGGTGTTAGTTCTCCCTGGATTTAGGAAATTGGTGCAAACCTATCTAAGGGTAATTGAGAAAAATATGACAATCCTAAGCCCTTCCACACCCCTTCTCTCAACACCTTCCTCTGTTCCACATGGCTACTTTTAATCTGTTCCATGCCATTTTTATGTCCTAAATATCTCTACTAGAAATACACCTCTTTCTCTCCCTGGCACATCCATCTAGCTCATTCTTTTTCTAGGAGCGCCCTTAGATAAACTCACCTCTCCAAGTCATGGAATGAGCTGTCAACATTCTCCACGACTCTTCCCCATTTCGCTGGATGGATACCAGTGACCTGAACCAGGGAGATGCAACTCAGTGACTGGGCTGGAAAATTTGATTTTTCCTCAGAAATTTAGAATTGGGATACTGAAGCAGGTTTAATTAAATAATCATAGGCTCCAGACTAGATGAAAGAACTACTGTAATTCAACTCTGCAGGCTAAATTGGGGCTGTCAAGATGAAATACATGCAAAAGAAAAAAGGAAAAACACATGTATATATATATAACAATATATAAAAATATATATATATATATTTGCATCTAACAAGATGAGAGAGATGCAAATAACAAGAACATAAGTATAGTGGTCTTCTGTGGCTACTGTAACAAATTACCACACATTTAGTGGCTTAACAGAGCATAGCATTATTATCTCATGGTTCAGTTCAGTTGGAAGTCAGACACGGGTCTCACTAGGCTAAGATCAAGGGGTTGGAAGAACTGGATTCCTTTCTGGAATCTCTGGGGAGCATTCGTGTTCAAGCTCAGTCAGGTGGTTGGCAGAATTCAGGTCCATGGGAAGCTAGGACTGACATCCCTGTTTACTTGCTGCCTATCATCAGGAAAGAGAGGTCCCAGCTTCTAAATGTCACCCACCTTTCCTTACTCATGGCCTTCTTCCTCCATCCTCCAAGGCAGCAATGGTGGAGATTCAAGTCCTCACTGCAAATCTCACCTCTCCTCTTCGTTCTCCTACTGCTGTATCTCTTTTACACACATTCTCTGCTTTTGAGGTTTCATGTAATGAGATTGGGCTCACCAGATGACCCAGGGCAATCTCCTGGTCCTTGCAAAGTCCCTTCTGAGGAGGACCTAGGTGGGTGTTCGATTGAGTCACCAGGGTGTGTGGTGCTAGAGGAAAATGTATAGAACTTGTCTCCACAGGAAGAGATGGACAGAATGGTGGAAACAGGGAGCCAGATGCTTGGAGGAGCACACTGCCTCTTAACAACATTTTAATCCCTGGTTCAAATCCTTCCTGAGGCTTTGAAGCATCTCCTTCCCTGGGTTTCCATGAGATGTCCCTATATCCTTGCAATAGCATCCTTGTTTGCTTACCTGGGTTTGAACAGGTTCTGTTAACAAAAAGAAAAATAAATAAACACTGCCCTCCATCTAAGACTTTTTTCACAATTAGAATTTCCTAACATTAATTAACAAGATAGTGTTTACGAAAGTGTACCCTGGGTTCATCTTACATGGATTCAGACCAGGCTTGCCTATTTTCTACGATTTTGATTTCTCAGTGCCTGGGTTTTCTTATCTGCACAAGTGAGATTAGGTAGACGTTAACTCATAGACTCCTGGTAAAGATTAAGCAGAGAATGTGAGCAAAATTATCCCTGCCAGCAACATACAATACAAGCAGATGTGATAAAGTGAGCCAATCAAACTTCTAAGTTTATTTTTAAATTTCCTTCAATGTTGGTTAGTAAGAGATATAGTAAGCAAACTGAATTTCCCCAAATTCTCCAAATATGTACCCAAACACACTCATGTATATTTTCTCTTTCTTTTCTCTGTCCTTTCAAAGTCATTCAAACTCCAGCCAGAGTTCATCCTTCTCTCCCAGTGGGATTAACCAGGTTTGTGTCTACTAAGGAAAATATGGCTTGTGTTCTTATGCTTTGTCCTAGCCTGCTGATAATCAGTGTTATGGCTAGACCGGCCCTTTTGGTTTTGATTGTGATTGCAAGATGCCTTGAGTGATACCCATCAGGAAACTTTAAAAAAGAGAGAAAGAGAGAGAGAGAGAGAGAGAGAGAGAGAGAGAGAGAGAAGGGGTTTTTACAAGTTCTGGAAATTTCATAGCACATCTGGAGCCACACAGTGAGGTTAGAGAGAGAAAGAATGCAAGAGTCTGGAGTTCTATATTAATTGGGGTACACGCTGGGAGGCCTAGGAGTTTATGGGCTCACTCTCTATTGGTCAGTTTAAAATATGAGAGCTGGAGTCTAAAATGTTGGAAGAGAAAAGTGCAAGCAGTCCAGATGGTCATTTATCTAAATGAACTAAGATCCCGAAAGCAAAGGAGACTGGGCGGGGAGGGGAGGACTGGCTATTTATCCAGTGACTGGCAGTGTGCTTATTGGAGACAGCCATCTATGCAGTGGGTGCCATTTTTGAAGTGGGCGCTTTGGCAATCCAAGCTTAAGACAGGTACTTGCATTACAAAAAGAAAACCCAACTCTCCGGGTTATACTACATTTTATAATGTTATTAGCATGATGAGTGATTCATTTATTTTAAAGGAAATGGAAAATTAAGAATTTTGAGCACTAAGGTCACAGACTCTGCCCCTTCCCAAACATTTATCTGTTGAGTATAAGGAACAGCTTAGATAATCCTTTCTAGACAGATGGATAGGTAGAGGGATAGAACAAATGTCTGCAGATGTGTACACTGGAGGGGCGAGAGCCAAAAGAAGTTCCTTGCTGATGGAGCCTATTTTGCCTGGGAAGGCTGTGGCAAGGTTGTAAGTGAAAATAAATGAAGCCTTCTAAGCTGGTGGTCAGGTTGTAACCAGATTGCACAGTTTGAAGTTGTCCCTGTGAGGACAGTTGATGCCTGGGAATCACATAAGGATGTCTGGGCCGTGCTGAATCACAGACAACATGGGATTTGCTAGGACAGATTTATATTTAGCAATCTCTCAGGGCTGTGAGGAGGAACTTGATGATGGAATTCAGAAAGCTAAATACAGTGATTTTAATAATAGTCATGAATAGTTAACAGTGACTTAGGGCCAACTTAGTGCTGGTATTGGGTAAATTCTCTTGTAAGTAATAGAGCTATCAAAAAGAATGAAATCTTGCCATTTGTAAACACATGGATGGAACTAGAGGGTGTTATGCTAAGTGAAATAAGTCATTCAGAGAAAGAAAAATACCGTATGATTTTACTCATATGCGGAATTAAAGAAACAAAACAGATGAGGGTAGAGGAAGGGAAGAAAAAATAAAATAAGATGAAAATCAAGAGGGAGGCAAACCATAAGAGATGCTGAACTCTAGGAAACAAATTGAGGGTTGCTGGAGGGGAGGTGGGTGGGGGGACTGGTCACTGGGTGATGGGCATGAAGGAGGGCGCTTGATGGAATGAGCACTGGTTATTACATGCAACTGATGAATCACTAAAATCTACCTCTGCAACTAACAATAACAAGAAAGAAGGAATACTGGTGGTCATCCTTTTAAACAAGTAAATACAGAAACAGAGGTTAGCGAACCAACCTTAAACCACATCACTGATGAAGGAGGATTCAGAATTTGAACACAGGCCAAGCTGTCTGTGGTCAGAACCTAAAACCTCAGTGGCGGTCTACCTGGCAAAAGGTCTGAGGGAGAGATAGAGGCAAGGAGGAACCTCCGCGAAGAGTAATTGCTGCAGCCATTAACTTGTTATTTTTTGATGGGAAGAGTGAAGCAGAAGGAAACAAGAAAGTGGTGAGAAAAATCTTTGCTAGTTCTGCTTGGCATGTTTTATGATTATTTATCTTTGGTGGTATATGTGGTCGCCATTCAAAAATGGTTCAGTTCTCTTGATGAAAAACTTTACATTTCTACACACACAGTGTGTAGAATGTGGTGCATGGAACACTTTCTCATCGCCTGCAGTCTCACAACAGCTCATTAAATTAAGACTTCCAAAAGAGAGAGACTATCAAGTTTACACAAATAGATAAATTGAGATCATACTTAGAGTTTACAGGGATTAGGAAAGCTGTCTCCGAAGCTAGTTCTATGTGTGCTCTTGTAACTAGAATTAATAAAATTGACATAAATCAAGAGTAATGGGTGTTCTCTAGTGAGCACTTCCGCAGATTAAATTAATGCTTAAACAATATTTATAGTCATTTATAAAAGGCTTTGAAGATAAAACCATTCTAACTTTTAAGTTTTATTGTTATGTAAATGGGGAAGATCAGTCTCTTACAAAGTCTTCAAGATAAGTTAAAAATGAAGAGGTGGCACAATTACCATTTTAAAATTCTTCAAATTGGATCAATATGATTGTCTTTATTGTGTTAATTCATGATTTTAGTTTTTTTCCAGCAAATATTTAAACTTAATGAAATGCAAATAAAATATTCCTTTTACTGTCCCATCCTTCTTTCTCTTCATAAACATTTATATAGAAGAATATATATTAAGGGGGGCATGAATTACATGGAGCACTGGGTGTTGTACATAAACAAGGAATCTTGGAACACTGCATCAAAAACCAATGATATATTTTATGGTGACTAACATAACACAATAAAAAAAGAAGAATACATGTAGATATCAATGATATGGATAAATCAAGGAACTTCTATTGACAAAATATTTTCTTATATATTTGATTCTTATATACTTCTTCCACCTATCTATCTGTCTGTCTATCTATCAAACTCCTCCTTTCCATTGCTCATCTAACTTATAGCTAATTTGTCACATCCATATCAGGAATCACTTTTCCAAGTTTTCTTCGGTTCTTGTGAGCTTTGAAGAGGAAACTTGTTTTTATGTTAATATTCACATTTGTATTCAAAATGTTTCTGTATATGGTAAAAATCCCCCTTATGCCGCCCGAGGCACAGCCCCTAGCCCTGTCTTACACACAGCAGATGCTTGTACTTCTTGTTTACCATGGCGCTGAAATTAACTGATACAGTGATCAAAGAGGGGAGCTCACAAATGTCAAAATTATAATTAAAATCCCAGTCTTCTGTCTTTAAATCCGCTAGCATGAAGCAAAAATGTCAACTTTGTTACTCAGTGTACTTTATTAATTAGCGAACAAATATTTATGTGATTTCTGCTATGGGTCTGGAAAATGTTCTTTGTGGGGAGAGTATGAAACAAGGTCACTAAGTTGCTGCTCCTCATGGAGCTTACATTCTCAACTCAACTAAGTTTATTTTGGTATATTAATGGGCAAGAACAAATATTTTGCTTTTGAAAACCATTTTTTCAAAGTTGAAGAAAGAAACAGAGACACCTGCTCAAAACTTACTTCCTGCTCTGTAAATTAATATTATCAATTTCAGGCACAACCCATTCTATCCAACTCTCTGAGAGTGATGCTTTTTAAAGCTCAAAGCAATTTCTTCTTTCTTGTAATTAGGATCTTGTGTGCATTAAATATGGATCCCTTCTGTCTTTTTAGGACTTACTTTTATGTTCCATTGCAAGTGCTTTTTTCCCCCCAAAAGAATTCTCTACTTTAATTACAACCAATCCCTGACTTATGATGGTTCAACTCAGATTTTTGTACTTCATGATGTTGCCTATATGATCTGCGTTCAGTAGATTCCACACTAGAAATTTGGAATGTGGGTCTTTTCCCAGGTTAGGGACACAAGGTGTGCTACTCTCCCAATCCTCTCGGATGATGTCATATGGTTGCAGTTAGCCAGAGATCTTGAGGGTCAACAACTGACAGCCATCCTGTACCAACAGAGACATTCCATGGGTCACTCTCAGCACAGTAATCAATAAGTTACATGAGGTAGTCAACACTTCATTATAAAATATGCTTTGTGTTAGATGATGTTGCCCAACTTTAGGCTAAGGTAAGTGTTCTGAGTGCATCTAAGGTAAGTTGGGCTAAGGCTTGACGTTCAGTAGGTTGGTGTATTATAGGCATTTTTAACTTACAATCTTTTCCATTTGCCATCGGTTTATTGGGACAAAACCTCATCATAAGCCAAGGAGGATCTGTATTATTCTTCCACAATCTTGGATCTATAAATTAATCTCTCTAAGTTACTGGTTTTTATTCTATTATTATAACATAATACTTCTAAATTCCTTAAACTCTTACTATCAGATTATCAGAAGATAAATGTTAACAATACATTGGTTTAGCCTGATATTTTACAGAGTACTATCACCATCTTTATCTCATTTGATGGTACTTTTGTAAACTTACACTTTCCTGGTTGTCATTTAGACACTTTTAGAAATTCTGTAAATAAAATTAAAATTATTTAACACCAATATATTTGAGAAAAGAGCTCAAGTATACTATATAAATATAAAACATAATAATTAAAGAAAGTGTAGACACAATATTAATTTTACCAGGTAGATAGATAATTTATCCATTGGATTTTTGCCCAATTGGAATGCTATTTGGAAAGATAGTCAAAATTTCCAATAATCAAAGGAAGTCAAATTTATGGATGGACATTTCAAAACCTAAAATAAATCTAGTTTAAAAATGTGATTGTGCTATTAATTATTCATGAGTGTAATGAAACATCATATAAATGTGCTTTGTAAAAACAAGAATGAATGACCTGAGAAAAATTAAAGGCGAGAATGTAACAATTGATAACAGAAGTGTAGTAAGAAGATGTGAACTAGGAAATGCAGTATAAAATAGTCATGGAAATATGCACACCTTGTATCTGTGTTTCTTCCTGTTTAACCTAAGGGGATATTATAGACATATGAAATGTGTGTGTATCAACATGCCAGAGGGGAAGAAAAATTTTACTACTGACCTCTCAGGCTTTTTCTGTTGACCCAGAGAGTTAAAGTGACATGAGACAGGTCAGAAAGTGATACACACATTTCTAGGAGTTGTGCATTACACAGGAGTCCTCACAAGGAATGAAGAATTAAAGAAAGGTGCAACCTATGGGCTTTCCTATCACTTGTGGGAAATCAACTAACCTCTGTAGGGAGGTGGAGGGAGAAGAGAATTATTTCAACAAGGTCTGTTTGTATAGAATTCTCATAGGTCTCAACTTCTCATCCTTGATGATGGGAATGTGATTTTCCTTCTGGTGTAGGGAGGGCATCATTTATGAGTGTTTTCATCTCTTGTTCCAGGAAGGACAGGGAGATTAGAATGCTCTATTCACATCTGCTGTTTTTCAAGTGCCTTTTGCTCAAAATAACCCATATGCAGAAGTGGCATATTCTGGGATGGCATATTCTGCCACCCTTCAATACTTACCACAGCACTACCAATGGGTAACAAACAGGAAGCAGTACAAAATTATAGTATTATGTGATTGTTAATGATACATTATCCTGGGAAAAATTATAAAAATATTAAAAACTCATAATAGTCATAAAAATGATGAGGGAATGCTATGAATAACTCTATGCCCACAAATTTGATGAATTAGGCAAAATGAGCTAATACCCTGAAAGACACAACCTACCCAAACTTATACAAAAAGAAAAATAATCTAAATTCACCTATACCTATTAAACTGAACAAAGAATTTAAAAATTCTTTCAAAAAAGAAAAAATCTAGTCCAGATGGTCTCACTGATGAATTCCACCAAATATTGAAGGAAGAAATGATACCAGTTCTCAGCAAACTATTCCAGAGAACAGAGGTAGAAGAAACACTTCTTAATTCATTTTATGTGTCTATAATTATCTGAATACCAAGTACTACAACTAGATAAAGACTTTACAATGGGAGGAAACTAGAGACCAATATCTCTCATAGATATAAATGAAAAGATCCTCAATAAAATATTATCAATATTAATCCAACAAAGTTTTAGAACTCACACCACCCTCTTTTAAGAATTATTACAAATTCACAGTATTCAAGACATTGTAATATTGGTGAAAGAATGGGTGCATAGGTCAAGGAACAAACTATAGAACTCAGAAGTAGACCCACTGAATTTTAGCAATGATACAGAGCAGATACAGCCCACCAAAATTTAACAAAGGCACAAAGGCAACTCAGTGGAGAAAGGATAGACTTTACAGCAAAGATGGTAGACCAATCGGACATCCATATATAAACAGAAAGAAAAAAACAGACAGAAACCTTGCACCTTATCTAAGAATTAACCCAAATGCATCCCAGACTTAAAGATAAAATGAAAATATGCAGTGTGACAAGTTAGATCTAGAGACTTCCATGACTGTGTAGACAGAACTACAGAAAGAATGGTGCTTAACTAAGGATAATAGTTAATTATTCATCATCAGTGTTTACTTTTCAAATTTGTGCATCTTATAGATTTTCTGTAATGAGTTTCAATTATTTTTATAAGGGGGGAAATTACACTAGACCTTTAAAGGCATAGAGTACAATTCATTAATTGATTCAAGAATGAAGACCGTCAGCACAGCCAGGTTAGCGAGGCCTGAGGGAACAGGGGGTCCCTGTGTCCCATCAGCTATGCTGGTGTGAATCTCCTCCTCTTTTATGGCTGTTTGCCATAAAGTGACCATGATGATTTGAGGAGCTGCACATCACTCCCTTGCATAAAAACAATGATAAAATAAGGGGAAAAAGTCAGAATCTACTTTTTTTTTTTTTTTTTGAGGGTACTTTGGAAATTAATCAAAGGCTTGCAGCCCTCCAAGGAGCTTGTGTTCCACAACATCAAAAAGGCTGGGTCTTAGTAAGAACAGTGAGCTTTGTAGCATCTTAACATGCTTCAGCCATATCTTGCATGATCAAATTCATAACAGCCTTCATTCTCTCTGCTCTAGGGAGGAGAATGGGCTTCACTAGCAAAGCATTGCAGTTTATCATTTGTTCTCACTGGCCTGGTGGCTCCTTGGTAGACTGGATCCAATGAATTATTGTTGTTTAGACTAACTTGAAATTAGTCTCCTGTTAAAGGTCCCGAGGAGTGGGAGAAAGCATTTGTGGAAGACATAGGCATTTTCCTGGCTGCCATCGTCTGGGGAACAAATCAAAGGTGATGCAACAATGGAGCCAAAAAGTTTGGGAGGAAAAGCTAGGGGATTAGGTGTCCCTAAGGGTTTTGAAAAACTCTACCACATTCCAGAAATTTAGGAAGCCAGCTCATGCTCAGAAAGACCTGAGAAGACCCGAGATTATTACCTCCTAATGGTCTTGAGCTTCTGTGGAAGCTGAGCCAGAAGGCTGAACTATTGGAGGAGGTCACCGAGAGGCCTCATGTTGACTGCAGAGTTGGTGCTGGTAATGGGATGCTCCCCTGACCTTGGAACATGCTTCCATAGTGGGGGTCATTTCCAATGGTGCAGCCATGCAGAAGTGGTCAGACCCACTGAGGCCTCTCTGTAAACTCTGAAAATCCCAAGGGCAGGTGGGAGACTCCTAGTTCTGCAGCCAGGACATGCTTCCTGAGTAAGTCCCCCTGCTTCTCCAACCTGCTCTCTATCCTGGAGTGCCTGCCCCTTCCTTCTTTACTCCCTGTCCACTCTGCACAACACCAGCTGGTTGGGATTTCCCAGAAAGCTACCAAGAATGCTGGGGAAAATCATGGGGCAGTCAGCCATGTGGTTGGAGCATAGGCCCTGGGACAGGGGCACCCTGGGAACCCTGGCTTGGCCACTAGTTCTGTGAGCAGAGTGGTGGCTAGTGTGTTCAGTGCTTGGGGACATGAGACATGCTGCAGAAACCCTGGGCCTTACAAGCTACAGAGCAGGGTCATGGGGCACAGGGTGCGAGTGGGTGGAGGTAGGGGTGTGGGAAGGTGGAAGTTGGGGACTGGAGGGAATGCTGCCTGCAGGGCAGGCACATGGGCCACTGGCACTAAAGAAGAAACTGGGGCTGGCAGGCATGGACAGGGAGAACCACAGTTCTCTTGGCTCTGGGGCTGGCAGACCAGGTAAGAGAGTAGGACAGACAGGTGGGGATCTTGGCTGCCCTTGAGTGAAGCCAGGAGGATTGGCCAGAGGACTATGGCCCAGATACTGTGACAGAGTCTAATGGTGATGCTAAGGGCTACATTCCCTCAGGAATGAAAACTAAAATGCTTCAGTCTGTCCCCAGTACCTAGTATGGAACATGGGTATTCATGCTGAGCCAGTGTAAGGTAAGACATTCATGATGTTGGGCAATCCATTGCTAGTTTGGGGAAACTGACAAATCCAAAGTATGGGCCATGGAGAAGACCAGAGTGAGAGAGAGGGAGTTTGAAAACCCAAAGATTGTTCCAATCTTCTGTGAAGGGTGTGGTAAAAGCAACTGAAAACAAATGCAGTTCGATTGCCCTGCTGTCGGGATCCCACCAGAAAAGATAGACCAGCAATCCAATGCTGTGTTTGTGGGTCAGCCTGTGGAAGGCCTTAAAACTTGAGCAGCAGTTCAGACCTGTACCATCTGCAAATTTGTACTTAAATTCTAGTGTGTTAACATATAGTGTAATATTGGTTTTAGGAGTGGAACTCACTGATTCATCACTTACACACAATACCCGGTGCTCATCACAACACGTGCCCTCCTTAATGCCCATCATCCATCCAGCCCATCCACCACCCATATCGCTCCAACAACCCTCAGTTTGTTCTCTATCATTAAGAGTCTCTTACGGTTGGTTTACCTCTCCCTCCCCCCCTTTCTCCATATTCATCTGTTTAATTTCCTAAATTCTACACTTGAGTGAAATCATATGGTATTTTTCTTTCTCTGCCTTACTTATTTTGCTTAACATAATACACTCTAGCTCCATCCACGTCATTGCAAATGGAGAGAATTAATACTTTTGGGGGCTGAGTAATATTCCATTGAATGTATACACCCCACATCTCCTTTATTCATTCATAACTTGATAAATATTTGGGATCTTTCCATAGTTTGGCCCTTGTGGGCATTGCTGCTATAAACATTGGAGTGCATGTGCTCTTACAAATCTGTATTTTTGCACCCTTTGTTTAAGTACCTAGCACCACAATTGCTGGATCATAGGGTTGTTTTTTTTTCTAACTTTTTGAGGAACTTCCATACTGTTTTACAGAATGACTGCACCAATTTGCATTCCAAACTTATAGCCCTTTTGACACTGCAAATGAGAATAGGGGGATTTTATCTCTTCAATACCAGAGAGCATACTGGGCAATGTTATCCTACAAAGTTAGACCTTGCAAAACTCTGTTGGTGAATTCTTCTTTCAGTTAGCAAAATCAGACCAATGCTGATCAGGAACACCAACTGGTAACCAGTAAGTCTACCACTCCCACAAAGGGTGGTGACGGCTCAATGTCTGGGGGGCACAAGGAAATAAGAGGGTAATGCATACCCTGTCACAGGGCTTTCAACAGCCCGTGTGAAGTAAACAGCCGAAAAGCTGTGTAGGATGCCATCAAGTGCCACCACACACAAAGAAAATTCTAAAAAAAGAGACAGAAGGGATTAGAAAAAAATATTTGAAGAAATAATAGCTAAACCTTTCCCAAATTAGGTGAAAACATTAGTCTACTCATACAATAAGCTGAACAAATCCCAAGTAGGATAACTTTAAAGAGATCCACACCAAAGCACATCATAATTAAATTGTTGAATGTGAAGACAAATACCCTTGAAAACAGCAAGAACAAAATGACTCAGAGGAAACAAGAAATCTTCAAAAAGATGAACAAACAGTTTCTCATCAGAGACCATGGAGGCCAGAAGGGAATGGAGTGCTTACTCAACTCACTGAAAGTAAAATTGCTGACAAACAAAGAATACTGTATCTGGCAAAACTATCTTCAAAATAGGTGAAATTCAGACATTCTCAGAGAAAAAGTGAGATTTAGGTTCTATCAGATGTGCCCTACAACAAATGCTACAGGGGTTGTTGCAGACTGGCAAAAAAGGACATCAAGCAATAATTCAAACCCACATGAACAAAGTAACAGTGGGAAATATCTATGTAGACAAATATTGAAAAAAAGTACAAATTTTTTAAATGCTCTCAAAACTTCAGGATTTCAATTCCTGTACTCGTTTTATTTCCAGTTCATTACAGGTTCCAAATATTATGAATCCTCATGTTAATCCTGAAAAGCCCTCCTATGACTCCTGTGTTCCAAGTAATTTTAATGATATATTTCCTTTATAAAATTTTGACAGTCTTGTTTCTCATTGTTCATGGCTTTGCTATGGTTAAGGTGAATCTAATAGGCTCATATGGGAACTATTACTGCATTGTTAGCTCAAGGATAATGCTGAGGTCCTTTTTTACTTCTCAATTTTATCTGGATATTTAGGAATATCTCCAGTGATCTGATGTGTGGATACAAAGCTAAAAAGTGGATTAGAAATATAAATATTAAAAACAGAAAATAAATATTTTAGGTGATTTTTTTAATTAAAGTATAACTGACATGTAATGTCCTATTAGTTTTTTGTACAACAGAATGATTTCCTATTTTAACATGTTATGAAATGATCTGCATGAGAAGTCCACTTACAATCTATAACCAGATAAATTTATTACAGTATTATTGACTATATATCTTATACTGTGTACTGTATTACCATGACTTATTTATTTTATAACTAAAAGTTTGTATCCCTTTATCTTCTCTACCTGTTTCGCCTTCCCCCCGCTCTTCTGCAACCCTCTGGTAACCAAGTTTTACTCTGTAACTATAAGTCTGTTTCTGTTTTGTTTTGTTTTGTTTTTAGATTCCACATATTAAGTGAAATCATACAGTATTTGTCTTACTTTGTCTTATTTCACTTAGTATAATCTCTAGGTCTATTCATGTTGTTGCAAATGGCAAGATTTCATTATTTTATGGCTGCTAATATTGCATTCATGTGTCTTCTTTATCCTTAAACATTCATGTATTGATGGACACTTAGGCTGCTTTCATATTTTGATTATTGTAAAAAAATTCTGTAGTGAACATAAGAATGCACATATCTCTTTGAATTTGTGTTTTCATTTTCTTTGGATAAATACCAACGAGTGGAATTTCTGGATTACATGGTCGTTCTATTTTTAATATTTTGAACTGACTGTACCAGTTTGCATTCTCACTACCAAGAGTACACAAGCGTTCACTCTTCCCCTCCTCCTCACCAACTATTATTTTTGTCTTTTTGATAAAAGTCAATTTGACAGGTATAAGGTAACATCTCATTGTGGTTTTGATTCACGTTTCTTTGATGATTAGTGATGCTGAGCGTTTCTTTGTGTGTGGTGGCACTTGATGGCATCCTACACAGCTTTTCGGCTGTTTACTTCACATGGGCTGTTGAAAGTCCTGTGACAGGGTATGCATTACCCTCTTATTTCCTTATGCCCCCCAGAAATGAGCGTTGCCCATTTGTATGTCTTCTTTGGAAACATTTTTATTCAAATTATTTGCTTCTTTTTTGGTTGTTTGAGGGAGGAATGCAGAGAAAGAACCTTTTTTTAAACATATAATGTATTATTTGTTTCAGGGGTACAGGTCTGTGATTCATCAGTTTTACACAGTTCACAGCACTCACTATTCTTTAATTTGGGATCTATTACTCTGTCTCATTTTCTCTGTGTGTCTGTTTCTGTGTGTTGAGAAAGTAAACTATGTTTCCTTCTGATTTTTTAAAAGATTTTATTTATTTATTTGGGTGCCTGGGTGGCTCAGTGGGTTAAAGCCTCTGCTTTCGGCTCAGGTCATGATCTCAGGGTCCTGGGTTTTGTCTCTGTGTTATTTAGTCCAGTCTGGGGCCACCTTGGGTTTGAGCTGAATCAGACCAGGCATTTGTGGTGATGTAGTAGCACTGAACTGCAGGACAATTTCCCTATGTTGTCCTCTGAGAATTTTGGTTGGTGGGACCTGTAGTAAGGCCAGATGTCTGCCCCTAGCCCACTGCTGGGAACTTAGTCAGACTGGTGCTAAAGCTAATAGCACAGCTTTGGATGGACTCCAAATAAGAACACATGGGAAAGAATTAATAAAAAATAAAAAAATAAAATAAAAAAATAATAATTAAAAAAAAATAAAAAAAACTAAAAGTTTTAGAGGCGATCATAGAGGCAGGATGTGCAGTATTAGTAAGATTTGTGCAGGTCTGCTGTGTGAGGAGAATGGACCCAAGGTCTGGGTTTAGGGAATATGTCCTCAGGAAAACATGAAGGCATGCTCTTATTAAGTTAGGTGGTGAGTGTTGGAACTCTGGTGGTTCCCACTGGTGTCTGTGTAGTTAGGCTGGCAAGGAGGAGAGTGGAATGGTGCCCACCAGCTCTTTTCTTTCTTAGAGAATTTCCCAAAAGATCTCTGCCCCTCTAGCACAGGCTCTGAGATAACTAAATATATATCCTTTCCATATACCTCAGATGTTTGTCAAGCTGTTGCTTCTCTGCTATATCTCAGCAAGGCTATTTGTTTCGCTTCTCTTTAAGGATAGGCCTCAGTTTCTTATCACCTTCCAACTCTCCGAGAGCTGAGCCCCTGATTTTTAAAGTTCCAGGTGGTAAGCCCCACTGGCTGAGAACTCATGAAATTAGATGTCTCTGTTTTTCAAACCCAAATGTTATGGGGATCTTTTTTCCTTATGCAGATCCTCTTGTGCTTGGGGTTCCTGGGGGTGGGATCTCTTTCCCTCCCTCCCATGGACAGTCCCACTGGAAAGTTTACCTCCCCACTGTCTACACCCTCCTTGCCCTCTTTTATGTGAATTCGTCTCTACATCTTGTTCTGGAGAGTTTATTCTTCAAGTCTTTGGTTAATTTTCTGGATTATTTATAATGATGTGGGTGTTACCTAGTTTATCCATAGGATGAGGTGAGCTTAGGTGAGCTTAGATCTCCTATTCTGCCATCTTTCCCAGAGATCTTCTCTGCTGATTTTTAAAATCAGGTTGTTTATTGTTTTGATATCAAGTTGTCTAAACTCTTTATATATGTTGGATATTAAACCCTTATCAGATATATGATTTGCAAATATCTTCTCCAATTTGGTAGTTTTGTTGTTGTTGTTGTTGTTGTTGATAGCTTCCTTCACTGTGAAAAAGGTTATTAATTTGATATAATCCAAATTGTTTATTTTAGTTTTTATTGTCCTTACTTGAAGTGATTGGTCCAAAAAAATACTGACAAGACTGATGTCAAAGAGATTACTGCCTATGTTTTCTCCTAGGAGTTTTATGGTTTCAGGTCTTACATTCAAATCTTTCATCTATTTTAAATTTATTTTTGTATAAGGTGTTAAATAGTGGTTGAGCTTCCTTCTTTTTCCTATTTTAGGTGGATTTTTAGTGAATCATTGAGAAATTCTCCTAATACCTGCCACCCTGACACACAAAACATGCAGGCTAATAATTGGGAAATCTCCATATTGACAGGCTGGATTACAGGCTGAGAAAGTTTAATAGAGTGGAGTATGTTTGGAAACTATATCTAAAGAGGAACAGAATAGACTGATAACATTAATCTTAGAAAAGAAGAGATTAAAACAGTGCTTTTCAAAAATGCTTTTAAATGAGTAAAAGACTTTGATTTTGTGACAATTAAAATCCTAAGTCACAAAGCAGATAAAAAGGAGAGATGCTGTGGTTGAAAGGTCAAAAACTTGAAAATAGTCTCTGGAACTTAACTCAGCTCCTTTATCTTGGATCCTTCCTGGAGTTGAAGAAAAGCACTTTTCTAAGAAAATAGTCTTAGGTGCTGTGTTATGTGATACTTTAAAGTTCATCATAAGGAATAAGTAAAAGTAAATTATATTGACCTAAAAAAGAGCTTTGGGCACCTGGGTGGCTCAGTAGGTTAAAGCCTCCACCTTTGGCTCAGGTCATGATCTCAGGGTCCTGGGATCGAGGCCTATGTCAGGCTCTCTGCTCGGCGGGGAGCCTGCTTCTTCCTCTCTCTCTGGCTGCCTCTCTGCCTACTTGTGATATCTCTCTGTGTCAAATAAATAAATAAAACCTTAAAAAGAAGAGCTTCAATACTATTTGTAAATTGATAACTGGCTTATAATAGAACACATGGCATAGTATGTGATAATTAATTTAATGATAATTATGATTTTTACCAGTTATTATGCGAGTATCATGGTTAAGAATCAGGAGTTAAAACCAGAATTCTAACTCTCCCACTTACTGTTTTACCTTGGGGAAATAACTTAACCTATCTATGTTGAGTTTCCTCATTGGTAGAATGGGCATATAATACACCTTTCTCATAAATTTTATGCCAAATGTTTAAATAATTTAATATTTGTGATGCATGTAGAATGGTGTCTCACACCTAAGTGTTATTAATTATGCGATATATATGCATATATATACATATCAAGTCAATGTACTAATAAATCTATATGCAAAAATTTACAGATGTGTAAACATTAATTATTTATAAAATAAGAACAAACAAATAAATGGGCTTGGACTCATATAAAATAAGAGCAACAGAGGTTTAATGACAAAGGAAAGTCTCTTTAAAACATCCCTGCGATAGTTAAGAAAGTAAAGTTCAACATTGTGTTTGATAATGAATTTGTGATTTTTTTTAAAAAGATTTTTCATTATTTATTTGAGAAAGAGAGAGCAGGAGCAAAGGGAGGAGCAGAGGGAGAGGGACAAGCACAGCACAGAGTCTGATGCAGGGCTCAATCCCAGGACTCTGAGATGGCGATCTGAGCCACAATCAAGAGTCAGACACTTAACTGATCGCGGCACCCAGGCACCCTGAATTTCGATATATATATATATACATTTTTTTTAATCAGTTCATGGTACTCATCTTAATCACTTCAAAACAAACAGGTATTTTCTCTCACATGATTCTTATGCTTAATCCCTTAGGAATGTATTTTGTTCAAATGAACATCCAGCATCAGAGTCCTGATATAGCTATATTTATTCCTAATATGCAAACTTCAAAGAAGATCTGCTGTGTTGAGTTCTGAATACTGACACTAGATGTAATATTAGGTTGTGTGACAATATGAAAGCACCTGAGTAGAAGTAACTAAATACAAAAATTATGGAGGATGCAAAGCCAACCAGAAGATGTCCCTGGATCCGTACTAGCAGTCAGATAAGTCACGTAAATCATAGCAACAATCTAGTGCAATTAGTGAAACAGGCAGTGAGTTTAGGGTTGAAAGAACTGGTATCAGTTTTAGTGACCCTTCTGTCTTCTTCCTCCTGATGGTAACAGAGCCAGGGTTTGGTTGACAAGGAAACACGCAAGAGATCTAGGCAGACATTTTCCTGGGAGCTTCTTCAAGGTGTCATACTAACATGACAAGTAGCTTGCAGTAGAGTTGAAATGATCCACTGTTAATCTGCAAATTCCCCTTAGACATTGCAGCTGTGGATGTTTATCCAAAAGAAAGATTCCAGTATTCCCAAGGATGTTCTTTCTCCGTTAGAGGTCATTTTGAATAGTCTCTAAATAAATAGCTTCTCCGTCATAGGACTTCTTTCCTTACATCATCTCCCATAAAATATCGATATAAAAGAGAGCAAAAATGCTAGGTTATTATATTTTCTTCATAATTTTTTTCCCTGCTAAATGGCTTCAGAGTGGGAGTCTCCAAATGCAGAGCATCCTTGTGGGAACTGTGCTCTGCACCATCTGGGATGAAAGAGCAGAGAGACCTTGTGCTAGGCTTCTAAGATGCTCCTGCTTTTGAGGGTTAGGATGCACTGGCCCTTCTTGCTTTCGCAGTAGTGTTGTTAGTGCCTCCATTCAAACAGGTGGATTCTTGGATTCATACCTGCAAAGGACCAGCTGATGCACTGGCTCTATTCATCAGATATAAGGTGGAGAGGCTTGGAGATAAGTGTATCAGTATTTCTGTCCCCGTTATTATCGCCTCCAAGGACATAAACGTTGGTTTAAAAGAAACAGAGAAGAACTTTGATTCTGTATCCAAAAATGTCAGCAAACTTTGAAGGGGTAAGACAGTTATTCTGACTGCTTTTTAAAAGGCTATGGTAGGAATAAAAACGAGGTATTGATTAGTGAAAACAAAACAAAAGACATCATGTCTATAAAGGAGAATGTACCCATGAGAATAACAGAAGAGAAAGTGCTTAGCCATTGATTTACTGTTTGATTGAATGATTAGTTAGTTCATACATTCATTCACTCAGCAGATGGATATTGAGTATGTAGCTCTGGGATTTTCCTTAGTGACTCTGTCTGCACTGTCTCCTATCATTGATGTTTGTGTTTCCTATGCTCCAAGTGCACTGACAAATCACAATTCTTGGAAATCACTGTGCCATGTTAACGGTTTCAAATAGTTAAGTATGTATTAGTTTGGAATACTCACTTTCCTGCCAAAATCATTCCTAATCATTTGTAAAAGACTTTATTCAAATTTTACCTCCATGACATCACCTAAGACTGCTTAAGGTAGTTAGTATACCTTTTGCTACATTCCCTACAATCTATAACCAAATGCCACGATTCTAGAGAACTCAGGGGGAGAGTCATGTGAGCTACAGATGTGCCAGCCACATTCTTATACAGAGACATTTAAAGAAGAGAGAAAAATCCATGGTGAAAAACTGATCCTAGAGAGGAAAAAGTAGGAAATAGAAAATCACTTCAAAATTCCACTTAGTGTCCTCCATGATTTGCAGGAGAGTATTGCCTCCATAAAAGAGGGAACAAGAATGCCCAACAGTACAGGTGGTGAAGATTTGAAGAAAAGGAGCGGCTGAGAAGATGAATGCTCTAGGGCCTGGTGGGAGGGGGTGCGGGGCAGAAGGCAGAGCTGAATGCGAAGCATGTGAGCTAATAAAGCGGCTGACTACCTGCATCATGGGCAAGTGATTCACAGCCACTCTACCTTTCAAGGCCATTAATGCCCCGTTTAGAATATCCAGGAGATGGATTACTGTACTAAGTACTTTGCACACTGGATTTACAAGGAGGATTTAGTGGAATATTTCCTCTTCCAATAAATCACACTATGAATATTGATTGTGGTGCCCTCTACTTATCTAAAAGTTTTATGTGAATTATAAAAAAAGCAGTGACTATTTCAGTGGAAGGATTTGAAGGGGGAAGGATCTTGTCGAGAAAACAAATCTATGGATGTGTTCTAAAATATGCCAGGCCAGTGTTATACAGTGAGGAATGAGTATATAACACAGCACAGCCGATTGGGACCAATTTATTAGATGCTATACAAGTGCTAAACTGCCTTAAATCAATAGTTTGCAAGGCAGCAGAAGGTTGGGTGTAATAAGTCATCATCTTAATGAAATATAGATTATTCCAAAACTATTAAACAAGCAGTTGGTGTCAGGAAAATTGTTCACTTTTTCAGAGCTAAACAAAACCATCTATTTCAGAAGAAGGAAATCAATAGACATCTGTGGCCTGGCATGGGGCTTGAATATATAAGCAAATGTATAGCTAAAATTATTTTTTGACACCTAGTTGGATTACTACCTTCACTGTTACTTAATTTCTAAAATATAAGCTTATTGAATTATACTGAAATAGAGAAAAAAAGCAAATACTTCTCTTTTCCCTCACCTTCACTTTCCTTCTCCTGTTGTTTCTCCTCTCTTTTGATGGCATTCAAAAAGCATCTATCATGTGATAATAGATAGTGTCCTCAGTGATTGGTGGGGGGTTAATTTAGTTAGTGTTTAAAATAGTGCTGAGAAATAGATATATTACTAATTTGTGCCACTGTCTAGGTAACAGGTGTTCAGAATAGTTACATAACTGCCCGAGGTGGAATACTCAGTCTTGTAGAATTGGGCAAGCAATGCAGATGTTTGAAAGGATTCTGGTTTACATTTGGAGAACTTTAGGACTTTTAAGTCAATCTCTTCACAAGGATAGCACAGCACCTGTGTGCGCCTGCATTTCCTCCCCTAGGCGGCTGCGTGAGTGAGGAGTCCCCCAGGGCAATCACCTTCCAAGCAGGCATTTCCCAATATGGCCCCTCCTCAAGGAAACCAGTGCTCAAGGTCAATAATATACCAATTCCCCAGGTCATGTTGAAATTACAAGTGAGATTCTGAAGGGAAGTCTGGAGACTTTTCTTTCTTTCCATGAGGATTTCAAGGTTGAGAACCATTCCAGTAACCTATATCTTAAGCTCCTTGCTGAGATTCCTGGGTTCTGAAATCTACCATAAAAGCTTCATATACTCTAATAAAGGAATAAGGGAAACATTGCAGTGTTTTCCCTGTTACTGTTATCTTTCTTTCCTCTCCATTTCATTTTCTTGGTCTCTTCCTCTATTATATTCTATTAATGCCATCAGTATATCTCTGAACCTCATCTGTTAGTCATATTATAGATATTTTTAGTAGACTTTCATTCATTCATTTACTTATGCATTCAATAGGGATTTATGGAATGCCTATGTGTGGAATATGTGGTGCTATTTAATGATTCTGACAACATTGTAAGATAGACATTAAGATGATGGCACAGGAGTGTTAACTTATTTAAATTAAGTAAAAGATCCAGGGGTGCCTGGGGGGGGTTAAGGCATCTGCCTTAAGCTTAGGTTGTGATCCTGGAATCCCAGGATCAAGCCCCACATTGGGCTCCCTGCTCTGCAGGGAATATGCTTCTCCCTCTCCCTCTAACCCTCCCCCATACTTGTGCTCTCTCTCTTTCTCAAATTAAGAAATTAAAAAATCCTTCAAAGGAATAATTAATTAACCAATTAAGTGGGAGATCTAAAACTTGTTTTAAGTTCTTGTGATTGGGAGTTTGCATCTTTCCAAGGAATTTCCATATGTGTCAGCTCACCTGAACCCTTAATAACTTCTAATATTCCCCTCTAATAGCTGATTTCACTTATTCATATATTTTTTAAATTTTTTAAAAATTTATTTATTTGGCAGAGAGAGAGGGAAAGCACAAGTGCAGGGGAGGGAGGTGGCAAAGGGAGAAGGAGAAACAGACCCACCACTGAGCAGAGAACCTGATGCGGGGCTCAATCCCAGGACCCCTGGATCATGACCTGAGCTGAAGGTAGATGCCTAACTTACCAAGTCACTCAGACGCCACTACTCATTTATTAAAAAAAAATAATAATAAGATGCCTTTTTCATACTAGGTTTCATGGAGAAAATGTGAAATTTAAAAGAAACACAAACACTAGGTTCCTAAAGCTTGGAGTGCTGGGGAAAGCAGTAACCAAATAGTTATCCAAATAATATACAATTATAATTAATGATGAATGTTATAAAGAAAAATATGGAATTCTAGGAGAGAACGTAAGCTTATGCAGGACCTTGTTGGCTTAGTGATATTTCCCTAAAAAAGTGATTTTTTTCAGGTGATTCTTGAAGGTTGAAAACTTGGATGAAGTGGAGAAGTTCACCAGGAGAAGAAGCACTCAAGGCAGCAGTAACTTGAGCAAAGGCCCTGGGGCAGAAGAATGTATTGCATCATGAAGGAAATGGAAGAGAGACACTGGCTGAGCAGAAAGACCAAAAAGGGATCATAGGGCTATAGAGGAAGAAAACGAGAACTGAGGAAGAAAACGAGAACTGTGCAAGAGCTTTCATGTTGTGTGAGCATTTTGGTGTTTACCCTTGCAGAAAGGGATATGCAAGGATATCGAGCAGGAGAGTGATGTAACCAGCCAAGTCAAAGGACAGGAGGCTTGCTCTCCACTCCAAGATACCTCCTTCCCTAGGATGGAGTGTGACCTCTCCTCGGAGTCCTATCTCCTTGACTTCACATTCACACCCACCTACTTACTGCCCACCTCCGCTGATATCACACTTGTGGGCGGCATTCCTGGGAAAAGTCCAAAGAGAGCACATGCTTCATGCATTGTCCTGGTGAAATATATGCCCAGTCTACTGGCTTCCAGACATGTGACTATCATCCAACATGATCATTAGAAGCTTTAACTTTTGAAGGAGAGTGGTTTATTTTGCTTGGTCCCAACATAAACCAATCAAACTCAGAGCCATGTCAGTTTCATACTGAGAAGAGGTAGGAGAGAAATCAGAAAAGAGGGTGAAGAGTTGAATCCCAAGCAGCACCCGGCAGATGTGTGCTGAGGTAGTGCACGGCAAGCATGATGGTATATATCAGAGGACTTGGGGGCGAGGTGAGGCCGTGTTGAGCAGAAGGCTGCAAACTCACCGGAAGTGACCCTTAGAAACAAGGATGGAGAAATGTATTTGGCCTTCAAGCAGAGCTTCTTCCAATCAGATGGTACAATCGGGAGGCCATCATAATGCGATTGGAGGTAATGCATGTGATTTGTAAATGCTGGGAATCCTTGCTGCTCCCCGCAGCCATGATGGATTGCATAATAATCTTGTACACATCCCCACCAAATATTATAAAGGAGGAACTCCAAACGCATTCATCTTTCCTGGCAAACTGATGCTCAATTTTTTATTAAGTAGTGAGTGGTAAAATGCAATCTGCTTCTGTTTTTACTCTGCATACCAGAATGCTCTCAAATAAAGTTAAGGTTTTTTAGTCATTTTCCATGTTCTGGAGTTCTTGAATAATTGATTTCCTTGCCCCAGCTACCATTATTTAAACAATAGATTGTAGCTTTAATATTCTTTTCTTTTCCTTCAAAAATGTATGCAATTGTTAATGTGTGCTACTAGAGATTACATTATGCCTGATGGTGTAATGTTTACAAAAAAAAAAAAAATCAATGAATGAGCTTCCGTTGTTCATTATCTATCAACACATTTGTCCGTGTGTGTTGCATAGAATTTGTTAGAAATAAAGACCACCTATTTAATGACATCACCTGAGCCAATCTATGATGAAGTGTTTTGAAAGTGGTCTTTAGGGGTGCCTGGGTGGCTCGGTCGTTAAGTGTCTGCCTTCGGCTCAGGTCATGTTCTCGGAGGAGTCCCGGGATTGAGCCCTGAATCAGGTTCCCTGCTTGGCGGGAGGCCTCCCTCTTTCCTGTCTCACTCCCCCTGCTTGTGTTCCCTCTCTAGCTCTGTCTCTCTCTGTCAAATAAATAAATAAAAATCTTAAAATACAACAACAACAAAAGGAAATGGTCCTTAATGTTTAAGGAAAGATAGTGTTCGGCCATGGTAACATTTTAGCTGTGTGACGTCAGGCAAAGCCAAGTGCTTTCAATCTCTCTTTGCAAATGGGGATAGCAGTAATTCTTGCATCACTGGGAGGACTGAGCACCACGATGATGCCCACTGGGTTGTCCACAAGAGATATTCCTTTTTCTCTTGAGTAATTTCACCCAAACTAAAGGAGTTAATGATTTCAGCAAAGATAAAAGCGGCGAGATTTAAATTTCATTCTTCCACATTGTACTGGTGATCATAGAGGAATAAGATGCTGATGAAATCTTCTCTCATTTCTCAGGACTGCTAAATTCAACAAAGCACCAGGATTCTGCACAGACACTTTCAACACTTCAGCTGGAACTCCTTTCTGGAAATACCCCCCAGCCCAGCTTCTGTATGGTAGCTTCACGCTTAGAGCTCTGGGCCCAGCTGGAACTCCAAAGTACTGGGAAAAGAAGAATACAATTGTTAGCATTTAACATTCAGTGAACATCATACTTTTGAAAACTCTCTTCCTAGGAGGACTTACACTCTGGACAATAAATGTAGGAAGACACTTTGGCACTTAGAAAAAAAAATAGCCCCAAATAAATCCTTCCAGGCCCAGTTGGTTTAGAAAATAAATTAAGCAGGGATTCGAGGAGAGCCTTTTTCTTCTTTTCTGGGCATGTTTTCACTTTATTCCTTGTCATCATGAACACATCTTTTTGTTTTAGGAACACCATCTGAATTTCTGCAGAAGTTCCAGTGTCCCCACATTGCTGTAAGGAAATGTAGAAGAACTGAATGTCGATATGCACTTTCTAGATAATGGGTGTGTGTCCTGTCTTTGTGCACAGCATTCTGTCTATCTGGAATGGTACCACTGGTGCTTTAAATCCTGGCTCATGTGTCACCTCTTCTCCAGATGCAGAGTGACAACTCGTGGCTCAGCCTCACGTGACACCTTCATTTGAGCCATCACTCTCCGTGGAGCACAGTGCTGTGTGGTGTGCTAGCACTGGGTCATTTAATCCTCATGAGAATTAATGTGCAATTATCTCCACGGTGCACCTGTTCACACGCAAGTGCCTTGGGTTGTTTGCCGAAGGCTGTACACCCAGCAGATGCCGGGACCCGAAATTGAATCCAGGTACACTCAGTCCCAGTAATGGGGCCTCTAACTCGCCCTACCTTGTTAACTTTCGTCAGAACTCCTTTCCCAATTTGGTGGGGGGTACACATCACTCACACCTGTTATACTCCATGGTGTTTAGACTGAGACAACCGTGGGTCATATCAGAGCACTTGAGATAGAGATCATTTGATTTGCAGAAGGACAGGTCTGCATTCAGTTTCAAGTTCTGTCCCATGGCTTGCTAGCTTTACCTAATTTATACTTTGGAGTTCCAGGGTTTTTTTTTTAATATATAATTTAATTTAAGTTTTTCAGTGTTCCAAGATTCGTTGTTTATGTACCATATCCAGTGCCCCATGTGATACATGCCCTCCTTTTCCCACCACCAGGTTCAGCCATTCCCTCCCACCCTTCTCCCTCCCGAAACCCTCAGTTTGGAGCTGCAGTATTCTTTAGTGGAAGAAGAAAAACTCAACACCTCACGCACACCAATTTTTACCTTATGATTTTATGCTAGTTAATTGAGATACTGCTATAAAGTGATTTAGATAAAGTACGTCTGCTACAGTGTTGATATATGATAGCTATAAAAATAATAGGAGTCTTTATCATTATCATCTTAATTATAAGAGATTTCAAAACTAGAGAGGATTGTGAATTTAAAAATATCTGAGTCCAGTAAAATGGTCTGGACGTTTCCGTGACCCTCTTCTTAAATGTTCTTCCCTGTAACATTCATATTAATGTATTCATTCATTTAACCAATATTTAAAAGCAGCTACTATATGCCAGGTGCTATCCTAGTGCTGGGCTTGTCATTCTTTTTTTTTTTTTTTTAAGATTTTATTTATTTATTTGACACAGAGAGAGAGATCACAAGGCAGAGAGGCAGACAGAGAGAGGGGAGGAAGCAGGCTCTCTGCTGAGCCGAGAGCCCGATGTGGGCCTCGATCCCAGGACCCTGAGATCATGACCTGAGCTGAAGGCAGAGGCTTTAACCCACTGAGCCACCCAGGCGCCCTGGGCTTGTCATTCTTTAAGTTGTGGGTTAACTCACTTCTGCAGGGAAGCATCTCCTCCTCACCTTATCTAAAATACCCAAGAGAAATCTCTATGCAGTTCTCTCCTTAGTCGCTTGTTCACTTCCTTCAGATGCACAGGTATTAAATTTGTTTTTCTGTTTACTTGCTCTTCGTCTGTCTTCCCCATGGAGAATGTGCCAGGACTTAGCACAGTGCTCAGCTCATTAGTGTGTGTCCAGTTGATGGTAAAGAATGAATGACAAGAGCTAAAGAGAAACCAGAAGCTATCGAGTAGAAGCCAGATCAATTAACCCAAACTAGAAGATATGCATGATATGTATAAAGAAAGGGAGGGAGGGGAGAGAGAGAGAGAGAGAGAGAGAGAGAGAGAGAGAGAGAGATCACATAGATAAAAACCAGGAAAAGCAGGAAAAGTACAACTGAAGTGGAAAACTGAAAATATATCACAAAATCCTCCCACATCCAATTCCCAAGGGCATAAACAAACTAAAGACCAGTGAAATTATTTAGAAACAAAAATCAGACAAGGAAAGGAGCATGAATTAATAGGTGACTAGGGGACAGAAACAAGGTAGGATGGAGTAAAATAATCCTATCTTTATGAAGTATTGCATTCCTTCCTCTTACCCACACATGTGCCTCCACATTGGTGCAGTCTTACTGGAAGATGCTTACCATGATGGCACATGGCCCTGGCTGCTGGCTACTTCCAAGACGCTTGCAGTGATATTTTGTTGCCTTCATTCTCCTTATGCATTTAAACTTTCTAATAACCATGTATCATTTTCATGAAACTTACTTTTCTTTAACATAAAAAATGGACAATGACTAGATTCTAACAGTGGTTTATTCTTGAAGATGCAGGTAAAGACTAGTGTCATATTATTCTCTATAATTTTATGTATGTTTTTCAATTGAAATTAAAATGTTTTTTCAGTTGAAAACTAGAGAGCCAACGTGAATTATCTGAGGCAATCATACCAAACAGTCCCCGCGATCCTCTGATGGTATTTATGTGCCAGCACAGCGGGACAATTTGGGAAAATGGGTAGGTCAAGTTTGAAGAATTGGAACAAAGTTATACACCTTGTGTATTGATTCATTCGTGAGTTTATGACAACATTATTAATGTATTTGTTTATAGGCCTGTTGTACTAGAATGTGAGGCTCTCAGGACAGGGTATTTGTCTTATTTCTTCACTTTCTATAGAGCCTTACACATTACAAGTCCTTAGTAGCAGTATCTTGAAAAGAAGTGCACCTAGTTCTAACCAGCTGTGAAGTCTTAGCCATGCCAGCAAACTTCACTTTGTCCTTCTTGATAGGAACATTTTCTGTTATTTTCCCCATCAGCCGTATAATGTGGTCTGCCTTGTGCTACGAATCATGTCTGCAAATGACCGAAATCCTTAGACACTTGACTTAGGTAAGATACTTGGGTTTCCTCCAAATAGAAGCAGGGTTTCAAAAATCTCATCATGTGCTCCATTTAATTACTTGCCAATTCACAGTGCTGAGTTTCTCCTGGTGTTAATGGAACCCCCAAGAAACCTGAAAGATGGCATAAAATGTGCTGGTATTTTAATGGGGTTGGAGGTGGTGAGTGTTAGATATAATTTAATCTATAGGAACCAATAGCTTTTGAAATAATGATGCCTCTTGACTATCAATTTGAAAGCTACTCAGAGTAATTGAACACTTATTCCAACTCAGAGAAGTGTTGCTTTTATTTTTGTGTTCTTGATTTAAGACTGGAGTGATCAGTTCACAGTTTGAGACACCAGCAGGTGGCATGCAATTATGGCTTAGTTTAGTTATCATTTTTTAAAAAAAATTTAAATACATGTAAGACTAAACCAATGAACATGCATTCTGTATTTATATTAAAATTTTATATGTCTTAATGTATTACCATATGTATTCATATATACAAACATGAAATATTTTAATTTTTAAAAGTTAGAGAAATGTAAATGAAAGTTGTAATATTTTCTTCTGACATCCAAAAGACCAATTTGGGCATTCATAGACTGATCGCATTCCTCCATAGGGACTACTCACTCATGAATGGCTTGAATCATACTATGTGGGTTAATCCTGAGTCCTCCAGAATCACCGGGTTCTGAGACACAGGGGGAATTGTATCCTCTCTCTGCTTCATTTGTCCTTCATAAAATAGCCTTCCCTGGCAACCAAAAGCAGGTGTCTCCCTGCCACTTCTGTCTAGTATGGAATTTTGTACATATCTCTGTTCGACCTCTTTTTAATTCCTTGTGGGAGCTGTCTATCTCCCACACAAAACTGGTCCTAGAGCTCTGTGCTTGGCTTTCAACCCAACCTGATGAGGCTCCAGGAAGCTCCAGGAAGGTCGAAAGAAGACACCAATATTTATTTTATTCGCTGTGTCTTGTGTTTCCTTTTATTCAAAAAAATATTTGTTGAGTTCTTCCTATGTACAAATGACTGCTTATAGGAAGTACTCAACAAGTATTAGTAGCTGTGTTATGTATGATGGCATCTAGTAGATATGAGAATGCGAAAGGTGGGATGGTAACTATACTGGCTAACAATGATCTACATTGTACATTAACCTGCAGGAATTGCTCACACTAGCAAACCAGTGGGAGGGGAAGAACGAGGGTCATGTGATGGCTGCTCTTATTTTCATTGGAATTCCAAAGAGAAATTTGTTCCAAAAAGTAACCAGCAAACCAGTACCAAACAACCAGCAAACAATGAACATGTTGCCACTGATGGCTTCTGAGCTCCCTGCCCAGTGGGGATCGGAAGCCCGAAGCCACAGGTGGCTGTGCCCAGCACAGAGCCCAGACCCAGACTGGGTCCGACCAAGCACCAGTGAGAGAAAGGATGAAGTGCTCAGGAAATGAGAGGAAGCAACAGGCAGCTGAGTGATTTGATTGCAGCTCAGGGGCAGTATTCTTTATGTAATAATATTCTGGTCTGTTAAATTTAATAAATCTCCTTTTGATATAATGCCAGGCACTTGCTGTGGTGAGAGAGTCAATCCACATGGCCACAAAGGAAGAGTTTATCTTTGAAGAGGGCTCTTGAATGGCCAAGAACCCTGACACTCATGACTCCCAGTAAATGGTCCATCAGATGCTTGTCCCCACTTCAGTTGTTTTATTCTCTCCCAAAGCATTCAAGTCCCCTTCCTTCTAAGTGCCACTCAGGGGTGCTAGCTCTGCATTTCGGAAAGCAAATATGTGTATTTCCTCACCTCAAAGCCTTTAGATATTACCAAGTGTTTATGTAATAATTGTATTGCACACTTGCCCTTTGCAGGACACTGTGGGACTCTGGATACGTAATAATTTAAAAGAAGGTAGAAGGCTCTGCTCCCAGGGAGTGTATGGTCCAGTCAAAAAGTTAGTGCATGAAATTAGAAAAAATATAATAGGATTTTCAATGATAAAATTATGAAATGATGTAGTTAAAAAGTAGTTTAACTTTTCTGAGTCAACATCTTTCCATTTCTTTGATCATCTCCATCTGAGTATTGTGAATATATGTATTATATATCTAACATATACATGAGATAAAAGAACAAGTATGGGTGCCAACACCACAATGGGTGTTGAGTAATGGTAACAGATATAAAATACTCCTGTTTTGAAGATGTGGTGTGATAAGAGCTATGATGGATGTAAGAATGGATGTAAGTTTCTTGATGGAACTTCATCACTAGAGCACCCGGTTCCCATTAGGAGTGGGAGGGAAAGGCTTCCTGCAGGAGGGGAATGGTGACTTAGTGCTAGGCACAGGAACTCATTAACAGTAGTAGTCGGGAAGTTAAGGAGGTATGTGAAGCAGAAACGAGGCTCATGAGAACCACTTGCGTACCTGTGACAGAACTACATAGACCTTTCTAGCAACTAAACACATTGACACACGACTTAAAACAAAAACAAAAAATGTGGATGAGATGAGATCTGGGAGCTGCAGAGATGTGGCCTCACTTAGAGTCGGTCAGATGGAGAGGGAGGCCCAGAGGCTCAGAGGGAAGGCAGGGCTTAGGGGGGCAAGGGAGTTGGCAGGACTCGGGAAAGTCCACCAAGTCTGTGCTAGGACACAAGGAGATGGGACAGGTCTTCACCCACACATGCTGTCCCGGGAGACCAGGCCCTCCCCTGGCTCAGGTGACCTCAGGAACACTTCTCTGATATGGTGAGTTTGGGCCCCATTTCCCATGTGATAGGCCACGACTAGACTCTAATACTTCGCTTTCCCTTTCGCTTAAAAACTGAAAGGCTCCTTTGTTCCTTAAGTACTAGTTTTTTCCAGAAACTGATTTTTGCCAGGTGAAAGGGAGCATCAGAGAGGGACTGGGGTTCAGTTTATTCAGCAGACTCTTCAGTCCATGCTGGCAGTCTAGAATCCTCGTCTGTGAACTTGAAGTGAATATTGGCACATCGGATTTCTGGATGCCTGCTGCCCGAGGAAGAAAGGGCTCCTCCACTGAGCCCCTACCTCCTCCAAAGGGGAGAGGCTGGCTCTGCAGTACGAGGGTGTTTGAGGCAAGCAACAACTGCTTCTGCAAAGGACCAAACCGTCCTTTTCCACCAACATTTGAATTCTCCCAGACTTGACCAAACTCTGCTACTCCGAGAGCATCACAAAACATATGTTCTGACACTTTCTCACCAGTGGCAATCTCCTAGCGAGCATTAAGCTGACCCCGTGGTGCAGGCTGACGTAGAGGAAGCTCAGCCTCCAATGGTGGGCGGCGATGCCTACCCAGTCACCCAGCAAAGACTGCACAGCTGGACTCTCTCCCTTTGGCTATGACAATTCCTTCTTTCAGGAAATGGCTCATTTCCCCCTAACAAGCCCAGGTATCGCTTCCTCAGCCAATGCCCATTCCTGCCTACTTCTCAGGAACTGTTTTCTCTGCAAGAGAGCCAGGTGCTCTGTCATTTCAGTTTTCTTAGCCAACCCCTCTTCCAGTCCCATCTTTGCCTTTATTTGTGGGTCTCTGGCCGCCCTCATGGTGGCTGTTCCCGAAGCCACAGATGGTGACAGACCCGACCTCAGGCTCCTACACCAGTTTTGAGTGGCCATCCTACTTTTTAGATAGTATGTGAAACAAACTCAGAGGAAATGAGTGCTTAATTTTTTTCCTGGTTTCAACATTTGACACCCAAATCTTTCTGAAGATTATATCCTGTTGAGCAATACATGAGGCACAAATGAACTTCCAGACTTTGTTCTGTTCACTGATTGAAAACCTAGAGAAAGACCACTCAGCCAACTTCACTGTACATCACACCTGAAGAAATGAGGAGAGTATGTCTCCCATACCTGTCACTTGGTGCACTGCAGTTTTTAAAGGACGTAACACAGAGAAGAGCAGATGGACACACTTTTTAGCAAGCTGTCTGTAAGTTAATGACCCGCAGACTGCGTGATAGAGCAGTGGGAATCTTTAGTGTGCACCGGCTAGGTTCAGCCACTGTTGGTGGGTGTACCAGCTTTATTATTTCGGTGGGGGTACGAGGCATGGGGCACTGAAAAGAAGGAAGAGCTATTATGATAGGCAACAAACTCTCTATAAGTCTGTTAAAAAAAAAAAAAAAGCCCTTATCCGTTACCTGTTCCATGGAGGAGAAATGAGGTCAATGTTAGGATAAGCATGCTCACTATTCATATGTTGGGAAGGTCTCTCAGGGTCAAGGACCCTGACAATTGCCCTGGCATTCAGGTACCAGCTGCCTCTGGTTGCCTAGGTAGCCTGGGAGCATATCTAGAGGAGGGTGACCTGTGTGCCTCGGGCAGGAACTGGCCTCACAGTAGCCTCCAGCTTACTCTTATCAGGACCCGGAGACATTTGTTAGTATCTAGCGGGGAAGAGGATGAAGCTTTTCTTAGCAGTCAGGAAGATTAAGGCCAGTTACTAGGAAAAGACCACACACACACAAAAAACCCCTTTCTTTATTTGGAGTTATTTAAACTTCTCTAATCTCCCATAAGAATATGATTTTTTGTTGTGGTTATGTCTGCAATTTGCTACAGACCTGGAGGGAGAATGCAAACCACTCCCCGGCCCCTGGGCTGGCTTTCCATCTCTCCCCTCCATGATGATGATGGTGGCTGCCCTGTATGGAGCCATACGTTGCATATAGATTGCCCATATTCTCATAAAACCTTGCCAAGTATTGCCATCAGAGAAATGAAGAGACTTTCAGGTTAAATCCAATGATAAGCATGGAAATGTTTACAAATGACCATTGATTATTGAATCTATACCATTAATAATATATTGTGCTGGGGGCTTTACATGCATTCTTAATTTCTTCTTCACAGTTAACCTACAAAATAGGTTCAATTATTTCCATTTTACAAGTGTCAAACAGAAATCTATACAGTAGAGTAACTAAGGTCTTATAACTATTAGCAACTAGTTCCAGCATGCAAACACATATTTGTCTGGCTGTAAAATCCATTTTCTGACTGTGGAGACAATGCAATATTTAGAAAAAATTCTACATAACTCCTCTCATTGCTAAATAAATCTGGTATTTCAGGCTTCTAATAACCGACTGAATCCATGTTAGTACTGTAAATTACTATATTCTAGAGATAAAGACTACAATTGCTTAAATTTGAAATGATATATAAATGGATATCCCAAATATTATTGGTAAAAATAATTTAGGGACTCCTGGAGAGGCAGAGTCAGTTAAGTACCTGTCTCTTGGTTGCTGTTTGGGTCATGATCTCAGGGTCGTGGGATAGAGCCCTGTGCTGTGCTCCAAGCTAAAGTTTCCTTTTCCTTTTTCCTCAGCCCTCCATGTACATGTTCACTTGCATTCTCTCTTTCCTTCTCTCTAAAATAAATAAATAAATCCTTAAAAAAAAAAGCCATCACTTGGATTCATTCTCACTTGCATTCTCTATCTCTTTCTCTCTAAAATAAGTAAATAAATCCTCAAAACAATGCTATCAATAAAGTGAGAGTGATCCATAACCCTTTGTAGGTAGGTTTATTTGTGGTTGATATATCTATCTGTGTTAGCTGGAAGGCCAATAGAACACATGGAAAAAGAATGACTGATAAGGAGCCTTTCCAAGGCTGTGGGCAAGCTTAAAGCCGTCGAGCAGGAATGGTGAAGCTTCCTTGGGGTAGGCTAGGCACAAGGAGTGCATGATCTCTGGGCTTGAAGGTTCAAGGGGAGGGAGTAGTCATGGAACAGTAGTTAGAGGACAAAGCCCCCTTACAGGAGCTGCGGCATGAACAGGGGAGTGTAGGCATTCACAGCCCACAGAAGGAACCAGGAACATGGACATGGGGACCTCAATCTCTGCCACACTTTGGGATTTCCCATTGCTCTTACCCCCCCCATCCAACCCCCAAGAGGTCACAATGCAAGTAAAGCTCTTCATGGCATAGGGATGGGTGGACAGGGTTAGAAAAAGAATTTGAAGGAACCAGCGAAGGACATTCAACAGAATATCTACTTTCATGGCTGAGGGTTATAGCAGAATAAAGGCTAGATACTCTCATTACTGTACAACTCTGGAATCAGAATGTATCTGCCTCCATCTGTTCCCTGGTTGTAAACAACAGACACTGACCTGAGCTCTGTTTAAGAAGAGACTCTCCCAGGATAGACCCTGTTAAAGAATATGGGTGCCGGTGATGTTTTATAAAAGGATTCCCAGGTAGGGTTGTCAGATAAAATACAGGACACTTGGTTAGGTTTGAATTTGAGATAAGTAACAGATAAATGTGTGGTATAACTATGTCTCAAATATCCCATCAGGCATAAGTATACTAAAGACCAACAAAACAAAACAAAACAACTCTTTTTTTTTTCTTTCTGAGACCAGGAAAAAAAAAAAAAAAAACAGTAAGGGGATGTTGAAGCATGAAGGGCATGGGGAAAAGTCCAACAAGGCTGGACTTGTCAAATCCCAGACTCAGCTTGATCAACAAGGGAGCTCTGGAGTGTGAATCATACCTTGGAGTCAGTCCCTTGTCCTTACAAAGGGACTAGGTTCCTTCTCTCTCCCATCACACTGGTCAATCACTGAGGATGGCCTCTGCGTGTGAGGCAGGGCAGTGAGAGATGTCTAGTTCTACTCTCAGGCACTTCTGGATTTTCCTGACAACTGCTGATGTGGCTCTCGTGTCCCAGGCATTCCTTCAGAAAGTCATATATGCCATCAGTTAATGTTGGTCACGCAGAAACTGAGGGATGAATGCACAGATCTGGTAAAAGGCATAGGAAAGGAAATGACCATGGCCATCCAGTGTAAGCAAAATGGAAATTTGTTAAAATGTTTCAGGAAACTCACAGTAAGAACTGGAAAATAGAGGCCACAACCAGTTGTCTCTAGAGGTTGTGCTCTTGGGATGTTGGTCTTTCCTTTGGGTTTTCCTGAACTAGCTGCCTCTACCATTGTAGTTTTCGACTCACTGAATGAGGAGAGGGCTCTCGCTGGCCCCCCTGAGTTGCAATGCATCCTTCCTCCCTCCGGACGGACGGCTGCCCTCAAATAGAGCCGCTGGTGCTCATACGGAGGGACGGCCAGGGAACAGGCAACCAAACAATGAGAGACCCTGGAAACCCATCCACACCCACGTTCAGAAAGTAAGCATCATTTTTTCACACTACAAGTGACAAAAATCAGAAAAAGGAATAAATAATTTAATGATTTTTCTCATGAAATTTTCATTGAGTACCTACCATGTCTTTTCCAGAATTGTCTATTTCTGTCTTTATGACGATTGTCCACAGAGCATTTCAGATGAAAATCACAGCGTATTTCTGTTTGGTGTTCTGCAAAGTCTTTTCACATTTGGAACACATGATGTGCTCTATACACTCTTGTCAGCGAGAGCATCCTGTCACCTCTCCCACCCTTATTCTTATGACATCCAAGCTCATTTGGCTGCAGATGTTCCTGACGTTTTGCTCTCATTTGAACCTATTAAGACCATTTCCGCTTCGCTTCTTGATATTTTTTCTGCCTGAAACATTCTTCTCCAGAATATCTGCATGATTATTATTTTATCACCTTATTTAGGTATCTGTTCATCTTTCATCTCCACAGAGGCATCATTCCCACAAGAGCAGCTTCTATCCCCATCATTTGCATCCCCTTATCCTGTTTTATTTTTGCTCACAGTTAGTATCTTTCAGGCTATATCATATATTCGTTTGTTTGCTCTGTCTCTCTCATTCATATGTATAATGCATCTATGAACATTTCCAAGAGGTCAAGTACTTAGTTTGTTCTGTTCATTGCTGGTCCCCAGGTCCTAAAGCAGAGTCTGGCACAGAGTGGATGTTTGAAATATTAGCTGCAATGAAGAAGAGGGGGAAGGAAGGAAGGAAGGATGAAGGAAGGAAGGAAGGAAGGAAAGAAGGAAGGAAAGAAGGAAGGAAGGAAAGGAAGAAAGGAAAGGAGGGAGGAAAGGAAGGGGGAAGAGAGGAAGGAAAGAGGAGGGTGGAAAGGAGGAAATTCAAGATTGATAGATGTAGAAAGTGGTAATAAGAGCAAGAGACTTGACCACATCTTCCTGCTTGTTTGTTTCTTTCTTTTCTCCTTCTCCTCCTCCTCCTCCTGTCCTCCTCCTCCTCCTCCTCCTGTCCTCCTCCTCCTCCTCCTCCCCCTCCTCTTCTTCTTCTTCTTCTTCTTCTTCTTCTTCTTCTTCTTCTTCTTCAAGATTTTGTTTATTTGACACACACACACAGAGCACAAGCAGG
>PITA01002969.1:0-12986 GCA_004023965.1 Spilogale gracilis
GTCTCAGCTGTGAGCACAGGGGCTGACCTGGAGTTGGGGTTGTTACCGTCTTCCCTCTGGTTATGTCTTGCTTGTTGTGTGACCTTGTATTGTGCTTCACTTTGTGTGAGGTGTAGGAAGCCTCGTTAAACGTGTAGTGAAATGTCATTGAGTTTGGAATCCTGAACCCGCTTTACGATTGTGTTAACCTGGCTTTATGCGGGAGTACAGCTGACATCGTGGGAAAACACACTCATGTAGGAACCTTTGTAACACCCCTCGACCTCCCAAACCCAAGATATTCCTAGAAGCTTCTGCCTGTCAGTTTCATCTTTTAGAAACTAACGAATGAGTTGCTGAAACGGGAAAAGAAGTGTTCGAGGACAACTGTGCCTGAAGAGTTGGATCAGAAAATGCTCTCAGTTACCTCAGCTTCAGGATAATGTTAAAATACCCTCTGAATATTCATCCTAAGCCCTAATAAAAAGAACTGCTTACCAGCTTTGGAAAGTCCTCCCTGTGATCTCCTTATTTGCCGAAAATAAAGACAATCTCGTGAGGCAGCTCCACCCGGTGTCGTCCCCAAGGAGCAGACCCATTTTGGCGGGCTAAAAATGTGAGCCCCTTTACCAGCTTGATTTAGCTGCTGCGAGCTTCCATTTCCTCACCAGGATATGAAGACATGAAAGTACCAACTTACACGCTGTTGGGAGGATTAAAGGAGTTTGGTGTCTGACTGTAATACGTACCAAGAGTAAATTCTTAGTAATTGTTATTATTAAAAAATTAATTTGGGGCGCCTGGGTGGCTCAGTTGGTTAAGCGACTGCCTTCGGCTCAGGGCATGATCCCGGAGACCCGGGATCGAGTCCCACATCGGGCTCCCTGCTCTGCGGGAAGCCTGCTTCTCCCTCTCTCACTCCCTCTGCTTGTGTTCCCTCTCTGGCTGTGTTTCTCTCTGTCAAATAAATAAAATCTTTAAAAAAAAAATTTAATTTTAGTAGATCCCCACAGGGCCAGATCTGAAAAACCAGGGGGCTAAAAACTCTTCAAGTCAGGGGTACCTGGCTGGCACAGCCGGTTGAGCATCAGGTTCTTGGTTTCAGCTCAGGTCCTGATCTCAGAGTCTTGAGATCAAGCCCCACGTTGGGCTCTGTGCTCAGGGTGGAGTCTACTAAGACTCTCTTCCTCTCCCTCCACCCTGCTCCCCTCCCTCACATGCTATCTCTCAAATAAATAAATCTTATAAATAAATAAAAATAAATAAAAAACTCTCCAACCCAGCAAGAACTTATGAAGTGTCAATTTAACATTCTTCCAAGTGTTAATAGAAATGACAATATTTTTTTTTCTAAAGATTTTATTTATTTGACAGAGAGAAACACAGCCAGAGAGGGAACACAAGCAGGGGGAGTGAGAGGGGGAGAAGCAGGCTTCCCGCTGAGCAAGGAGCCCAATGTGGGGCTCGATCCCGGGTCTCCGGGATCATGACCTGAGCCGAAGGCAGTCGCTTAACTGACTGAACCACCCAGGCGCCCCTAGAAATGACAATATTAAGCCTCAAGTCTAGAATCCCACTGGGAAGTTCAGCACATCCTCGAGGCAGGACCCCTGAGTGTGTGGTTCTGTATTTTACTTGTGTTATGTCAATTGCTCATTTGGACATTCATTGAGATCCTGGGGGGCATGGTTAGCTGGGCCGGAGGAGCCTGGGTACTGAGGCCTCGGTACCCCCAATAGAGGAAGCAGACGGGACTCCTTCCTACCTAGACAAAGTCGATGACGTCACCAAGCAGCTCAAGGATGGCGCATGCACGGACTGGGGGAAAGGGCTCAGCGGGCACACTTGGCCAAGCAGAGCAGGTTGGTCCGGCAATTCCCTTTGAAGTCTCCTCCAAACATCTTTAGAAGGAAGACTTGCCAATGGGCCCAGCCACGTGGGACAGAGCGTGTGGTGCTTTGGAGGATTCAGTATTTGCAAACCTTGGGATGTTTAAAGGCCGGGGTCATTCCCAAATAGTTACAGCACCCTATTCTACTGCTGCTCGCCCTTCACGGTTTGAAGACCTTTTCTATCTACATTTTCTCATGTAACTCTCCCCACGCTGCTGCCCAGTACTGTCTCTCTCCGACAGAGGGAGGGTAGGTGGTTTATCCAAGGCCATCCACACAGGACGTGGCAGCAGTCCGGCCTTTCTGTTTCAGAGGGCAGCACCCTTGACCCAGGCACACTGTCCCTGGAGGAGCCTCTTTCTCAAGCGACTGCCAGGGTAAGAAGCGCAGGGCAAGCCAGGGAGAAATGCAGATTCCCGGACTGAACCCCACCACCAAAGTTCCTAGTTCTGGAAGTGGGCGGGGCCCGAGATTCTGTATTTTTAGCTTGCCCAGGTGAGTCTGATGTAGATCTCTAGCCAGATGTGAGAAAAAATAGACTGTCTTGGAGCCTCAAGAAAAGTATTGAGTCAGTTTCAGGCTCTCACTCTCCTGGTGAGTGTGTGTGTGTCTTCTCTTCTCTAGGGAGAAAGAACAAAGAAACCCATGTGAAAGGAGCAGCATCGAGAGGAAAAACAAGTGAGTGCATTTTTTTCCAGGAGGAAGCTAAGGTGTTGCCCAGAGGGCACAAAAAGAGAATTTTGTAAGAAGGGATTAAAGACTAAAAGCAGGCTTCCCTCCTCCCAGGTTTAGGCCAAACCTTCCTCCTGCCACTGAGTTTCTAGCCTGAAGTCACTGCACTTCAAACATTCAGAAGCATGAGGAAAGCAGATGGTTTCAGAGGAGGGCCTTAAGCCCCTGGGCTGGGACAGAGCCAGGTCTGGTGCATGGTACTCAGGCCAGTGGGATCCAGGTTCTCAGCTACTTTCTGGACTGTGAGCACTGTCTTCCCATATGGATGCGAATATTACCCCCTAAGCACCTCGGGCACACATCAGCTTGGTCCCAGCTGTCCGCCTGACTGTGGTATAAATCACAGCCTGAAGTCCCCTCCGAGTGCAAGAGAGAAGACCGGCTAGCTGGACAGTGGTGCCCCTCACTTTGGAACTCACTCTTTGTTTCCCCGCTTAAGAAAGGAAAATGCAAACTCAAGACAAGAACTGAATTTTCCTTGTTGAAAATAAGGGAAGAGATTGACTCCCCTCTCTTTTCTTAGAGCATTTACTTTAGAAACCACATAAAAGTTCTTTCTTCTCTTCAAAATGTATGCAAATCTCTCTTAGAACCCAAAGAAGCCTCCTGTCAGATTTATGACCCAGACGATGTCTTTCTCCAGGACCTGGGAACATCAAAGGGGATACAGCCTATCTCTGGGTTTCTCTGGGAGAGCAGGCTCCAAGTTGCTAAACTACTTCCTGTTGAGGGGGAAAACAACGTCAAAAGGAAAACTAAATTTCCTTACTACCTAGAGCCTACGGACAAGTCCTTGACACAGGCAGAGTGGCATTCCTGTAGGAACTTGGCGGCCTCAATGTTAATACTTCTCTAAGGACAGAAGGCAATCTTGGCCTGATCTCCAGAATCCTGAGTCTACTTTAACATATCAAAATTCCTTTGGAAAATTCCTTTACCTCTACTCCCTGAGATACATATTTGTAATCATTCTCCAAGCATATGACCCACCGATATACATCTGAAGGATCTCACAACTAAGGTTTTATTAGAGAGTAACATATGACATTTTCCCAACAATAACAAGCCCCCTCAAGGTCCTGGACACCGTGCTTCCAAAATTCCTTAGAGACTTACGGTATCCCTTAACCCCCCTCCCAACTTGAAAGTATATAATCAGCCACTCACTCCTTAGGACCCCCGTGCTGCTTTTTCTTCCCCTGGGTGCTGTCCCCCAGCTTTAATAAAACTACCTTTTTGCACTGAAGATGTCTCAAGAATTCTTTCTGGCCATCCGCTCTGAACCCTGTAACATCTTTCCTGTACCATTATCATAAAGCCAGGAGAACTTTATCTTTCCTTTGTATAAAGCCAATGAACTAACACATATAGTGACCTTATTTCCCAGGAAATTTAGGATGAACTGTGTGTGACAAGTGGTGCTGACAAGTCCTCTTCCTTGAGGACTAGTTACTGTTTATCCTAAGAACATGTACAAAACGAGTTTTATCTGTTTGACAAGGTAACCGCTGACATTTCTTTCTGCTTTGCAACCCCTTAACAGATTGCTTGTGATGTACCTCACGTTACAGTTCAATGCTTATTTAATAATAAAATTGTTCCCTCTCTCTTCTAGCTCTGTGGAGAGATTTTCTGGGTTGGGAGAATGTTTTTAGTTCCATTTCCCTGGTAGGAGAAACTAGCCTCACCATCATCTTCTCCCGACAGCGTGGGATTATTCCCCCAAAGCTTGGAGTGCAGCTCTTTCTTTCTTTTCTTTCTTTTCTTTCTCTTCTTTCTTTCTTTCTTTCTTTCTTTCTTTCTTTCTTTCTTTCTTTCTTTCTTTCTTTCTTTCTTTCTTTTAATAGATTTATTTATTTATCTGACAGAGATAGAGAGAGCACAAGTAGGCAGAGCAGCAGGCAGAGGGAGAGAGAGAAGCAGACTCCCCGCTAAGCAGGGAGCCCAATGCAGGGCTCAATCCCAGGACCCTGGGATCATGACCTGAGTGAGGGCTGACGCTGAACCACCTGAGCCACCCAGGCGCCTGGAGTCCAGCTTTTGCTCCCTCAGAGCCTCCACCTCTGGGAGGTACTTGACGTTAACAGATGTGGGCCCCCTGAGAGGTGTCACATGACTTCAAACCTTGATTAGCATGGAGAATGAGGCCTTCTTCATGCTTGCCACGTGACACGGGAGGTTGCTCAGAGTCCCACTTTTGGGAGAGAACCTGCAGCAGAGCTCCAGGACAGTGGCTCCGTTGGTCTAGGCGACCCAGGAGAAGGCCTGGAGAAGCTCTAGTTTGAGACAGGTGGCGGTATCATGAAGCCATAAACCAAACGCGCATTATTTTCCCAGAGCGCCAAGCATACTCAAGTAAGTAATCTAAAATATCATTTGTAATGAGAATGAATGGGGATTATATTATGCAATTTGGATTTGCATTTTCATACTAATTTCCAAGCTAACATGGGAGGAGACAAATACATCTCATGCATCATCCTCGGGGCTACATTCTCCCCACCGCCTCTGTACCCCAAATCCTGGCAGAAGGGCCTTAGCTGGCAAGCCGAAGCAGCTTTGCTTGCCAGAATCGGGCCAAGTGGTAGGCAGGCAAGCAGGGATTGTTTTTCTTTTTTTGTCCGTGAAGTTCAAAGCTGTCCAGGGATGAGCTTGGAAATTTCCATCACATAGGCTCATGTGCACATGCATACACACGTGTGTGTACACACATTGCCCTGCTCAGGCCTGGAGGCTGAGCCCCACATATGACACCATTGGACTTTCTCTTCAGCCCTGGAGAGTCCCTTGCAGGAGACCAGAAGGTGGGAGGAGGCAAGGAGGACATCCCCCTCCTTTGCTCTGTTTCTCACTCGGCTCAGGAAACACTCATCTCTCCTTGTACCTCCGAAGGATGGTACAGCTCCCACTGTTGGCGGTCCCTGGCAGCCCCAAGACCCCCGTGCTCCCCCTGTCCTGCCCACACCTTGGAATATCGCCTTCCTGTAGAGATACAAGGTGTAATCGGCTTCCCGTGGTGGCGCCGGCTGACACAGGAGCTGGGGGCCAAGCCTCAGAACTAGACATGACCTTGTCTCTGACTTCCAGATCCAGCTTCGCGCTCTACCCCAAGGCCTCATAATGACCCAGGTGAACGCCTCATTCTGCAATGGTGCGCAGCAAGAGAGGGAAGGGACAGCATGAACAATTCTCCTCTTCCTCCTCTGGATTCATCTCAATGGGTTTGTAGTTGGGTCTGTGTGATAGAGCCCCCTCTCCCGCCCAACCCAGCTCCAGACACCTTAGCTAATTCTGCTTTGCCATGAGGCAGGGACCGGGGAACTCACTCGGTTGGGAGGCAGAAAGAGCAGGCAGGGGTAGGTGCCTTAAAGCTATCATTTCATTGAGTAGTTTAACATTCATCAAGTTGTGTCCTTTGAGTCCCATTTTAAAGATGTGGAAACTGAGATGCTGAGGATGTGAGGTGACAGGACCCAGGCCCCTTGTCGGTTGGTGGCACGGCCTACCCTATTTTCTCTACACGGGCACCTCTTGGTGTTCAAACTCAGGATCGCCAGCCTCCATTGCGTGTGAAGGGCTGAGCCTTCAGGTCAAAAGCCAGAACCCCTGGGGTTTGTTTTAGAAGCTGCCCTGTGTTTCAACACAGGGTTGCCTCACAGTACTTTGCTTGCAAAGAAGCCATGCCAGAACTTCTCTGTGTGATTGAGAAACAGCCTGTGGTTTACTCTATACAAAACAGAAACTCATTGTGAAATGTCCCTGAGCAGAGCCCAGGCAGCCAGTCAGTTCCTAGCTCTAGGGAACCGTCTGCAGGAGCGGGTCTTGGGAAGCGTTGCCGCAGGCCACGTCATTGCTGAACCTGGGGCTCCAAAGCCCCTAAATTCCTTACACTCTGAGGTCAGCTCACAGGCTCCCGAGGACACTGACAGGATAAGGGCCCCTGGCCCAGGCTTTCCAAAGAAAATATTGGCTCTCCTGGAGTGAGTGAGCCCATGTGACTAGGGAGACAAGGTGGAGGCAGCTCAGAGACTGAGCGCCCGACTTTTGCACGTGCTTTTGCTGCATGCCCTTGGGCAGATCGCTTAGCCTCCCTGGATTCTCACCTTCTCACCTGCCAAGGGCACAGCCAGCAACTCAGCATTCGGAGATATCAACATGCCAGGAAGCTTGTGAGTGTCCAGGTGGATCTGTGTATCTCAAGTCAGACAAAATCCAAGGGGACAGCATTGGCTTCTACAAAAGGTTTTAAAATAAAATAAACAAAAAGACATCTTCTTTACTAGCTTATCTGCTAAAAGCAATATGCCTTTAGTCCTTGCACTGGGGGAAAATGCCCAGACTCCAAAGCCTTGGATTCCAGCTCTTGTTCTGCAGAACCCAATAAACAACTTTGGACGTAAGTCACAACCTCTCTGTGCTTCAGTTTCTCCTCCTGTCAAATGAGGGACATCACCTTTAAGATGACCTTGGAGATAGCACTCCATTTCTCAAAGACAACCCCCCCCCCCATGTCCCAGCCACCCTGCTGGCCTGCCTGCCTGAGGGAAAGCAGCCCTCGAGCAACTTCTGGCCTGGGCTAGACCAATGGCAGAAATGTCAGCCTGAACACCCTGGTGATCCCTCCCCATCCTTTCCCAGTGGTTGAGTCAACTAGAGACCATCTCTAGTCCCTCCATCAAGCAAACCCCAACTCCTGTTTGGTTTGCCAAGACTCACCGTGGCAATAGGATGTTTGGGCTTTCCAGGGACATTGAGCTTTAAAGAGTGAGGAGTTATGTACAAAGGGGAGGAAGCTGCTCTTCTAGGCAGAAGGAATAGCATGGCATGTTGGAGGAACCTCTGACATGTGGTTGGTTCATGCTTCTGAACAAATGCTGCCAAAGCTATATCCTGAGTACATCACCAACATGGGCTGCCCTCCCACCCCAGGGTTGGCACCCAGTACAGTTGCCACAAATTCTAGAGGCACCATCTCCTTGTCCCTGAGCAAATCCACTGTTCAAGATGAAACAGGTGAGATGGACAGCCTCGGCATTCTGCTGAGCGATCAGTCCAGATAAATAACCATCTTCATCATCTAGGTTGTCGCCACAAATGTGCTTTATAAGCTGAAGTGGGTATTGCAAGAAACACTGTTAATGGAATCCACAGGTCCAGGACCAATTGCATTGTTCTTAAGGTATGTGGAAGACATGATAAGATGACATTTGGTACCCAAATTGCAGATCTTCTTGTATTGCAGATCGAAAAGCCTCTGCTGTTAGGGTTCTAGATGCAAACTAGGTCCCATTAATGAGACGCATTTACTCATGGTACTGGAGTTTGAAGGATGGCAGAGCCATTTTCCAGTAGCTTCTGTTACTGCCACAGGCAAGCATGACCATGGATATTTTTTTTTCCTGAAAATCATGCCAGGGGCCACTTAGCAGCTTTGTGGGTGTGGAGAGCGAGTCACAACCGGAACAAGGACAGTCTCCTATTTCCCAGATGGAACTACATGACAAGCCATTGACTCAATGGTTCCCAGGGTGGTCTCCTGATTTCCCACCTTTCTGGGCAGCAGAAGCCAGTTATGCAGAATTGTTCTGGGAATCAGTCCTGGAGGCCTCTCCTAGAGCCTGCTCCAGTTCCAATGCAAACACCCAGCGTGTGCCCAGGACCGAGATGCATACCGTGGCAACAATAACAAAAAGCTGACGATGGAGGTGGAAAAATACATGGAAAGAGACCGGTGGGCTTCCTTCTCTTTGCACTTCTCATTCTGCCTCCTGCCCTTCACTGCCTACTGAAATCCAAGTCACCCTTCAAAGCATAGCCAGATCTTCCTTCCTCCAGGAAGCCTCCCCTGGTAGCATGCTGGAAGCATTCTGTTCTCTCTGTGACCCCTACAACTTCATAGTTATTTCTCTCCTATCGCAGAGAGGACATACATCTGGTATTTTAGCTGTTTGCATGCAATTATGCTTTGTCACAGGATGCTAACCTCCTTGAGGACAGGTATCCTTGAGGATAGGGACTATATCTTTTCTCTCTGACCACACTTGACCGAATATTGATACCTAAAATAATCCCAACAAATACCACAATGGAATGACGCTCATTGAGAAAACAAGACATGGTAAAGCCACTGGGGGACAGTACATGGCAGGATCTGTCAGAGCTGAAATGAGTGCATCTTATGAAGAATGTCAGACCCCTTCCTCCTTTCCAAGCAGCAAGGGGACCCCTCTTCATCCACACTCCCACCCCCACCTCCAATCCCACTTCACAATACAGAGTTATATTCTCTGAGCAAACTGAGCCATGGGCAGTGCCAGAATCTGGATACTGAGAGTAGTAAAAATTCATGACCAGAGACAGAAGAAATGAATTTTAATCTGATCCAGGCAAAATTATGTTTCCTATGTCACATCTACCACAAAGAAACAGAGGCTTTGTAAAAATTCAACCCATTTCAAATCCCCAGAAAACATATCTCCATATTTGGGAAGCCTCCTATGGAAAAGCCAACCACCTGATCACCCTAGTTAAGTCCCAGACCACAAAGCCTGCACAGGATATGAGATTTCTAATTGCCACTTCGTGCCTTGTTTTTAAACATGAATGGAGAGTGATGAATCATTAGACATTTTAGGAAAGTGCCCAACATGAAAAAGAGGAACCCAAAGAGACAAACAAATTCACAGAAAATTGAAAAGAGAAGAAATAGGAAACAGGAGAAAACAAAACAAAACAAAACCCTAGAATGTCCTTGAAGAAATAAGAAAAGATACTGCACCCACTCTACGAGTACATATTATAAGAACAGGATATTCAGAGAAAAGAATAATAAGAGAACAGGAAAGAATTCTTGAGAAACTGGAAGAATACATCCAATTACCAAATTAGTGGATATAGTCCACTTAAGACCTCCCTCACTTCTGAGACCAATTTCAAGTTTGAAGGATCCCAAAACTATCCTTAGGTTCTGTGATTCGCTAGAAGGACTCAAACTCACTGAAAGCTCTTCTTCTCTGTTACAGGTTGTTACAGGGAAAGGTTACGGTTTAACATCAGCCAAGGAAAAAAGTGCATCAGGCACAGTCCAGAGAAAGTACAAACCACAGGCTCCTGTTGTCATCTCCCCGTGGAGACAAGGCACATTAATCTCCTGGGGAAATATATGATGATGCATATGAAGTCATTCTATCCAGGGAGGTTAACCTGAGCCTCACTGTCCAGGTTTTGCTGGGGCTCCATTGCATGGGCAGATCAATTTGCATGGCTGATCTTGGGGCCCTACACCCAGTCCCTCCAGGCATGACAGAAAGCCTCAGCCCCCAGACCCCACTGCTGGTTTTTCTGGTGTGGTCAGCCTCCACACTAAGACTATTGGGTATGCCAGCCCTAACATAAATCACATCATCGGTTTTAGATAAGAAAAGACTCAAAACATTTAAAAACTTCCCATTCACCCTTTTGAAGAAACTACTAGAATGTTTGCTCTTGCAGAACTAGGGAATAAATTTAAAAAAGAAGATTTGTTATGATAGATTGCAAAACAAAAGCAAAACAAAACAAAAACAAAACAAAAAAACCACCACAGCTTTGTAGCTCTTTCCATTCCCCCACTCTTGAAACCAGGCTAGACTTGTGACTTGTTTTGACCAATAGAATGCGGCAAAAATAACAATTTTCAAACGTAGTTCTCAAGAGGACTTGCAGCTTCTGCTGTCACACTGGGAACTCTTCCACCACCATGTGACAAGCCCAGGCTGGCCTGAGGGCGGATGTTGAGCCTTCTAGAGAAACCAGCCACCACAGGTGTTCCAGCTACCTGAGGCTCAGCTGAGCCAGCCCAGACCAGAAGAACCACCCAGCTACCACATGAAATCATAAGAAATAATCAAAATCTTGGTAGTTTGAGTCACTTAGTTTTCAGGTGTTTTGCTAACCACTGAAAGCTAATGGATAATCATGTGAACCAGCAAACAGGGAGCTGATCTCAAGAAACCTACAAAGAAAAATATTCCCATGAAGACATCTTGGCCTACCCTTAACAACCCAGGGCTCAGAGCAAGATACAAATGGAAGCCTACATACTTTAAATCTAAGCATTTAAAGATATGACTCAAAAACAAAGAGTTCAATGACATATACATTCCCCTACCTTACCAAATTTGCCAGTATACCAACTGGAAGGAGGAGGGATGTTGAGTTCTCACTTAGGGATGTATTGAAAAGTATTGATACATACTACCACATGGATGATCCTTGAAAATATTATACCAAGTAAAAGAAGCCAGACACACAAAGGAACACATGTTTATGATTTCATGAAATGTCCAGAATAAGCAAATCTATAGTGACAGAAAGTAGATTCGTAGCTGCCTAGAGCTAGAGGCATGGGGTTATTTGGAGGTAGCGGTTAAATAAGTATAACGTTTATTACTGGGTTGATGAAAAAGTTTTCCAATTAAATAGTGATTATGAGGGGCACCTGCGTGGCTCAGTCTGTTGAGCATCTGCCTTTGGCTTAGGTCATGATCTTAGGATCCTGGGATCGAGCCCCATGTCTGGCTTCCCACTCAGTCTGTTTCCCTCTCTCCCTCCACTCCTCCTCCTACTTGTGCTCTCTCTCTCCCAAATAAATAAAATCTTTAAAAAATTAAAAAATAGTGATGACGATTGTACAACTTTGTGAATGAACTAAAAAAACACAGATTTAACATATCATGTCACTCAAAACCGTTATCACCCTGTTTGTGATATTCCTGCCAAAGATGCATGACCTGCATCTAATCATGAGGAATCATCAGATAACCCTAACTGAGGACATTCTATGAAATAGCTGGTCTGTACTCTTCAAAAATGTCAAGGTCAAGAGAGACAATGAAGGACTAAGGAAGTGTCACAGATTAGAGAAGATTAAAGAGACATGACAAGTAAATGCAATGTGGATCCCAGGTTGGGTTAATCCTTGATCATATCCTACAGACCTTTTTGTTTTTTCCTGTAAAGGACATCAGTGGTGCAACTGGTGGCAGAACAAATAATAGTATTATACCAGTGTTCATTTCCTGAATTGTTGCTTGCAAGAGAATGTCCTCATTTTTAGGAAACACATGATGAAATATTTAGGCAAAAAGAAGAATCATGAAAAATTATCTAAGAAAGAGAGAGAGAGAAAAGTAAATGTGGTAAAACATTAACTGGAGAATCTGAGGGAAGGGAAATATAGGAACTCTTCGAAGGGAAATATAGGAAAAGACCAACTTTACCAGAAGGTCTGCAATTATTACAAAAAAAAAAAAAAAAGAAAGAAAGAAAAGAAAAGAAAAGAATACATCATGACAATCTCTCCTGACCACTAGTATAGTCTAATTCATGCTTTCAGTGGCTTCATGATATCCCTTTACCTGGATGAACAAAATTACTCAAGCATTCTCCACCCAAAGGCACTGGTCTTGTGTCTACACTTTGGCACAATTTTTATACAAAAATCCTTACATGTTGGTACTTTCATTTCCATAAGATAGAGTCTCAGGAGTAAGACTGCTGGGAAGAAATGTAAGCCATATTTTTTAGCTTAGTAGTTATTCCTAGATTATTTTTTTATTAACATATAATGTATTATTTCTTTCAGGGGTACATATCTGTGATTCATCAGTCTTAAACAATTCACAGCACTCACCATATTGTTAGATTCTTTCTCAAATGGCTGTACAATTTATTTTCCACCAATAATATGAGATCTTTACCCTAATATTTGTCAATAATGAATGTAACTCTTAATTTTTGATAATCATATTATCCTAATTTGCATTTCCCTGTTAATGAATTTCTACATCTTTTCATATATTTACCAGCCTCTGGACGTGCTTTCTTATGAATAGCCTATCCACATATCTTGCTTATTTTCCTACTTGTTTACTATTTTTTTGTTAAATTTAAAAGCCATTTCAGCAATCTTTTAGTGTGCATTCAAAATATCGCACGCCCCCAGCAGCAGATGCACCCATTTTATCATTACTCTATTGACTTCACTTATAGTATAATTTGTCATTTGGGAAATTTTATGTAATCAAATATGTCTGTCATTTCTAATGTACCTTCCAGATTTATTGTCTTGGCTTAAAAATTCTTCTCCATCCTAAGGGTAAAACACAGTTGCTCATAATTTTTGATTTAATTATTTTTACATTAGCATTTATTTGGAATTTCTTTTTGAATATTGAGTAAGGACAGAGTTCATTTTCTTTTGATGAGTGACTAGTAGTACCAGGAGCATGTAATAACTAAATCACAAAGGAGCCTAGAAAGACAACATGGCCTGCTGGTTAGAAGCCAAATGGGGATCCCCACTCTGCCAGGTGCAGAGTTTGTGACCTTAGACAAATCACT